>JAQFYC010000116.1:0-85099 GCA_034694165.1 Tomocerus mixtus | reverse complement strand
GATTGAACAGGAAGCCCCCATCTATTAAACTACTCTTAAGAGGATGACACAATAATCAAATGTTTATTTAGGTATGACTGCTAAATGTTACGAGCACTGTACGATATACTATATTATTTTCATTTCATAGTTTGTTAACATTAACACTGATGTAAATCTCCATATGTATACGAATTGAATGAAAATTGATTTATGGAAAAAGTGGTTAGGGGAACTTTTGCTTTTGTTTTGTCCAGACAAAAAAAAACTAGACTTTTTATCAAAGTACTTTATTTCCCTTATTGCCTATTATAGGTGTAGTTGTTAGTTTAGCACATAGTGAAAAATGGGACACTATCGATTAGACTTTGAAACATGCAATTGCGTCATTCGTGAAACGACTAAATAAATGACAAGTATTATGCCTTATAGAGCTAAACAATGATGCTTATAATTGGACCTTCGGCTACCTCGACCTTCGGCTTCCTGGACCTACGGCTTCCTGGTAGAACCCCAGCATTGATAGGAATCCCAGAGATTTTTCCACAAAAGAATCGGGGAAAATCAAATTTTGTCGATTATCAATTTCAGAGGTTCGTCGTCAGTATTTTTAAAAATGTCAAAAGTTAAACTTGCTCCGATTTTTTTCAAATTTTGTGGAAAAATCACTAAAGGGATGCCTATCAATGTTGCATCTTTATATTTCCAGGAAAAAATTGTTTTGGAGTCAGAAAAAATTAATTTTAAAAATCCGCCATTTCAGCAAGAAACGGATTCAGTTTTATTTTTTTTCTCATTCAAAGTGATAATTGACCCTGTAAATATGAACCGATTTTAATGAAACCAACTCTCATAAAATTGTGTATAAATAGGCTTTCGAATTATGTATAGCATGTGGGGGTATTATCTCCAAGTTAGGCTCTGGGGGTAGGGGCAAGTATTGTTTCCCACCCAGTACATAGCAAATACATTATTTATGTTAGCGTTAATTACATTACCTGTTGAGGTAAAAAGTAGTAAAGTTGTGTTACACATTATTTTGTTAAATATTTTTCTGTAAGTAGGTAAGTATTTGAAAAATTTAAAATAAGATGTAAAATTGTAGCTAATAAACAATAAATAAATAGCTAAGATAATGAAATTTTTATGAGAACACTCTTTATTTTGTATAAAATACGAGACAGACATTCAACTAGTTACATAACTGCAGTTTACAGTTTTGCAATATTAATGCTCACTGCACATTAATCATTATCATTCTCTCAAAATCAACTTTAGTCTCCCAAACACCCTTCTCATTTCACACAGACTAACACTAACACTCACTAAAATCAGCACTCATTATAATCTCTACCACAAATATCCATTTTCGGATTTATAGTTCTCCACTGCTTGCTAAATCAGTTCACGTATTAAAACAATCAAAGTAGTAAATGCCAGTTGGTAAATCTTGCTCAGTTCCTTTCTTGACATTCTCTTTTAACATATCCTACAATAAAATTCGATTTGATTTATTCTTTCTTGGCTTCCCTTCCATTTTGGCTGATTGAGATTCCTGGAGAAACAGCAATTCACATTTAAACTAAAAATTCACATTTACCATTTATGATGTACAAACAGCCCTTACAAATGATTTTTAGTAAATAATACTAATAATATATCCATGTACATTTATTTTTACAGTTTTTTGTGCTCTGCTCCCTTCTAATATATTTGTATTCTTCGTTTCTATGTTAATTGTATATTGTTTTTATGTCTTGTGTAGGGACGAAGGTGGAGGACTTTTAATACTTTTAGAGGGATTGTCATTGTCACTATTCACTATTAAGGACAGCACTCCCTCTTGAAATTATCTGTATACAAAAATAAAGTAGAAACTGCAAAACTTTTCACTCAGCTTTCACAATTGCATACAAAAAGATGAGTTCCACCCACGCACTCATTCAAAAACGAAAGGAAGCACTTCACTTCACTAAATCTAACTCTGAAAACTCTTTGACAAATATGTTGACAAGGAGATTGATTAGCCGACGTAGGCGAGCGGGAAGGGCGCTCCGGCGTTGAAAAAGTTAGGGATGGCAGCTGTGGGTTGAACAGGAACGGAGGCCGTGACGTACGTCGTCACTTTGGTGGGCACCACTCTCGTGGAGTAGAGCGTCGTCTGCGTCGGCTTGGCGCCGAACAAAATACGCAGCGTCTTCGTCTCCACCAGCGTCGTCACCGTGTCCACCACAACTGGTGAGGATGTCAACTGGAACTGGATTTGAGAGGCCACTGGAATCAGTTGCTGCTGGAAGTAGTTGGCTGGGGCTTGTTGCTTCACATTCAAATAGCGGAGGAAGGCCAACTGCTCCGCGGAAAGCCCGGCGATTTCAGCTGGAAGTCCATTCGACTGTGGCGGTGGGAATTGAGCCAGTTGCGGTTGTTGTTGTTGCTGTTGTAGTTGTAGTTGCAATTGTTGTTGTAGTGAGGTTTCTTGTTGTTTCTGTTGTTGCTCCTTGGCTCTGGCAATCGCAGCTTTAGCCTTGGCAGAATCCTGTTTAGGGAATTTGTCGTCCATGGAACTAGGATCAAAATCTGCTCCCAAAGATGTCAGCTCCTGGAAAATTAAACAAAAATCATATTTTCATTTATTCAATTATTTTATAATATGAAACTTGAGAATTGTCAAAATTTGGAAGATGAAATAAATTGTTAGAAAGTTTGTTGGGAAATTTTGGTTACGCCTCTGACAAATATTGTAGAAATTAGAGTCAATGTGCTTACATCAGGAGGAGCCAAGATATGTTCGTAGTTGGCGTCATTCTCGTCATTCTCAGACTCGCTGGCAAGTAACTGCTCACGATGCTCGGACCCAGCTTCCTAAAATACACAGAAAAGTTTACTGTTTGTCTTTATGTGCCCTTATTTATCGTAGTTATGCAGCAAAGCCTGGAGAATAAGAATAGAATTCTCTATTGGTTACTTGGAGAGCAGTGTTGAACTCAGTTAGGGATTTGGATGGAGCAAACTGGAATAATTCAAGTGGAGGAACAGTTTTGTGAGCTGTGACAAGTCTTGTGATGAAATACGATTGTGTCAACGTGTACAGGGTGGTCACTCCGTCGTAAAGAACTGGAAGAATGCTTGTTTTCAACATCACCTGCAATTTTATCGTTTTTAAAGAGCGTTGAAAAAAAAATGCAAAATTAACAGATATTATGTAAATTGGAGATGAAGGTGGTAGCGACCTGAGTTGTGCTGAATGACTGTGTAATGGTTTCCAATGGAGGAGTGGCCATATCTGGGCCGAGAACAATAAGAGGTAAAGTGGCCACGTCGCTGGAACCTTCCAAAATCCTTTCATACGGCGGCTTGGTGGCCAAGAGATTTTCGAAAGTTGGATCTGTGATAGAGGACGTCTGCGTGGGTTCAATGGCTTCCTTTGTAAATGTTTTGGTGAGGGTGATGTAGCGGGTGTTTTTCACATTACCCGCCTGGAAAACGTAAGGGGACCGAATGGTAGCAACTTCCAGGAATTTGTCCAAATCAGAGAATTCAGAGGGAGTGATGGTGGCCACTCGGAGTGTCACGGGAACCAATTCGGGTTCGGCGTCCAACCCCAACTCATTCGATTCAGTGCGGGTCTCTTCGATTGTGTGGATGTCGCCAGTGTCCAGGGTCTGGAGATAAACTGGGGCGACGTCCTTTCCGCTGGAACTGCTTTCCTCCTCCTCTTGGGTCTTGATGATGTTGACCTTGGGTTTTGGGGAAGGCTTGAAACGCCAGCGTCCAGTGGGTCGGTTCAGTTTGAATCTGTAGATGGAGGTCGAGGTCGTTGGCTGAATTTGACGGGTGGCTGGGGCAAAGCCTCTGGAACCCCCAGTTTTGAAAGAGGCCTCTTTTGAAGAGCGGGTTCGGGCATTGGAATTGAATCGACGGGTGGGAGAGGCGGAGACAACGTTGCTGTAGACGCTGACGGTTGGGACGACGTCCTCTTGGTGTTGACGTCCAGCAGAGCGGCCTCGGGAACGGAACCGGTTGCTCCTCCTTCCGTTGGTCACGCTGTCTTCCGAAGAGGCAGCTGCTTCCAAATTGTGACTGCGGTCGTTTAGTTCATTGGATTCCGTTGAGGTGGACGCTCCAGAATTTTGGTTCCTAAGAAAAACATAATATACATATTTACATATTTACATATTGACATACTTGGATAATTTGAAATAAATGACTGACTTGTTTCTCTGCGAGAATCTGTTGAGGTATTCCGAACGTGGACTTTGTTGTTGGGAACGGAATGTCTTTCCTCTACTTGGGGTAGCCGTCACAATAAAGTCAACTGACTTTGCTGGAGAGATATCCACGTAGAGTTGCGGTTGTCTGGAATAAGCATTTGCATTGGGTACTGGAGAAATGTAAATCTCGGCCTTGGCTTCTTTTTGAGGGAGGACGTATAAAGTTTGTTCTTCGGATCCAGTCGGGGTTGGTTCGACTGCGGATGCGGAAGAGGATTCCACTTGCGGCTCTTCTTCTTTTTGGAAATCGTCTTCGTCTATTTATTTTAAAAACAACCAAGTTACAGTATCATTAGAATATTAAATGAATAATGTTGGGAGTTAAAGAAAAGGTTAATTTATTATAGTATTTCCGGACTAGTAACTTCCGTTCAGTGTCCCGTTGATGAAAAAAGTGTCAAAACATGCTCAGAATTGCCAAAATTGTCATAAGGGATTTTCTAGTTTCACTTGTTCCCACAGGAATTACTAGCCCGGTTGGTTCTTACTGAAATTTTCGTCATCTTCGGTGTTCTCATCCAAAGAGTCATTTTGTTCGTCTAGATATTCGTTTTGCGAGCTGGAGACAACAGATTGCTGAGTATTCACTTCCGTTTTTGGCAAATTGAGCGGCGGCGTCTTTTCGGGGGTAGCTTGAACGATAACGGTATGATCTTCATGGGAGGGGGAGGGGACGGAAGCAGTTGTCGGGGATTTGGTGGCCGTCACCAGTTGAGGGAGGACAGAGGAGGTGGACTCCAGCACTCTAGCGTATTGGCTCCCGATGTAGGTCCCGATGATCTTCGTGTGATGGATGGCTGTCACTCCACCCGCGACTTTTGTTTCGAATAATTCGCTGACAACGCCCGTTGGCTCATCTGCTGGCTGCACAAACTTCGGAACGACTTTCTCAGACAAAACAAAATTCGAAGGGGCGGGAGTCACCGTCTTGGAAAACTTGAGGGTAAATCCTTTTGCACTAGAACTTGGAGTCAAAATGGGAGTCTCTTCTTTAACAGCGTTGACGTAAACCTCACTTCGAGTCTGGAATCAAGAAAATCAGTAGGGATTACAAATTAATACAAATGCATCCACAATTTATCAGAAGATTCTATTATTACTACAACAGTAATATCAAATTACGTATTCAGTGTATTTATTTCATTATTATAAAATGTGTCTTATTTTAGCAACACATAATGTTGTATAATATTATAACCTGCCGCAATCTGGGAATCAAAAAGTAATACAAAAAGTAATATAAAAAGAATCTAATTCCTTGAAAGGATAATTGCGCATGTGAGCAAACGTTATTTAATTCAATGCCTGCTTTTAGCAATAACAATTCTTTATGATCTCTTATCCCAAGGAAATTGGATTCCCACTAATTTGTTATTTATCTTCCCGAATCCTGCTACACATCTTTTTTACACACTAATTAGTACCAGAACCATGTTTATGTAATTACCAGATATGAAATTACCAGAGTAAAATAATTCTAATATTCTAGTACCTACCCAGCCCACATAGTAAGATAAAGACAAATTCCCTGATACAATTTACTTTTTACTTCTAATGGCACCGGCAGCTAATTGCCAAAATTGTAAGCATTTCTATCATGTTTAACAATTGGCCTCTGTAGAATATCCCTCTCAGGCTCTCAATGTCAAAATCTGATCTTGGCTTCAACACAACTCTAAACTATTACAAAAATATCTGTAAAATGCATCTTTATTTAACATCAAAGCAGTTAGGATCCCTTTCCTGTATAAAAACTGAGGACTTTTCTAAATACTTAAATACAATAACAGATATAACTTCAATGCACAGGTAAAAACGTCCTCGCTACTAAATTGATAGTGATTATATAATAGATATTAGATGATGATAAATAGCAAATAACATAGCATCAGACATTATAAAGTAATAGCTAATTGGAGGACTGAAATTCCGTCTCAGGTAATTTGTTGCTGTTGGAATTGGAAATGAGATGGGATTTGATCTGAGCTCATTTCATCTGACCTTTTTTCATTTTATGAGTTGTGTGATCTGCCAGATAGGAAAATTAATGGGAAAGAGATGGCTAATCAGAAAATAGCATTTCATTAATTCAAATCTAAATCATTTTCTTTCCTTATGTGATTCCCTAGTGATTGATCCTATTTTCTTCTCTTCCAGCTAATTATTGTAACTCTTGGGAAGTCCCATTAAATATATAGTGCTTGTATCTGTGGCAAAATAAATGCACAAGTTTTTTTCGAAATAAGTAAATATTTTTCTATCCTTAGCAATTTGTGCACAGTAATAAAATAATGATTACTACAATTAGGTATGTTATGTAATGTGTGTATCAGTACATACATAATGCTGTAATACGTTAAATGAATTGAAATTAAACAGCGCAGTTTTTATAATATAATTATAAACTCTAATAAATAAAGATTGCCTTGTTAAATATTGTGATCATAATAATTTAGTTTTGTTAGAATTGCTTAGCGACTACCAGAAACATTGAGCGTGTAAATTTTTAACTAATCAGTCGATAAAGAGTTGTAGAGGGAATCAGATTTATCTTTGTATTCGGATCTCATCGACAAGGAATGAGGAATTGGACGGCAAAGTCGTGCAACATGAAAAAACACGAGAATCGTTACGTGGAAAGTAAAAAGTCTGATGGAATTGGAATTGATCTGATTAATAAGTTTGTTTTTTGTCCTGGCCTAATAGGATATCTATTTACTTTTAATATTGTACATATAATGAAGTAGACTCTTATCTACAATCTACGGAAACGATCCTCTCTCTATTATATTTATAATTGTATAACTCTTCTGCTCGAATTATTAACTGTAGAACACTTGCATAAACATTCTTACAATCAGTATAATAACACTTAACAGTGTGTAATGTGGACGAATTCATATTACCTATGTGAAGTTATAATCGCCTAATATTTTTTGCTAATATAATTTTTATGTAGACGCTCACATTATAAAATACACAAAAAGTAGAACTATCAAAAGGTATAATATAGATCCTGTAATAATAACTCTATAATGCTTCCCAGATAATCTGGAGTGGCTATTCTTTGTACAATAATTACTAACGGCATAAATAAATAAATAATCAATTAATTTATGTTATTAAGTATTTTTCCTTCAATGAATTAATTTATAAAGGTACAGTATGATAACAAACTCTGTATATTATTGGATATTCAACTTCTGGAAAAGGTCTCACCTGTGGTTCAGGTGTAACGATGAATGTGGAGGAGGCTCCTGAATTTTTCTCAATCTTCTGAACAGATCGGCTATTTATCTCAGAGAGAAGATTTATGTCCGCATCCAAAGAGGTTGTGACGGCAGAAGAGGAAACCGGGATGTTGACGGCAGTGGTAGCAAAAATTAAAGGCTCGAACTCGGAAGATTCGATTGTGACCGCGTTGAGTTGTTCGACTGGAAGCAATTTAGGTTGTCTGGAGATAACGGTGTTCTTTTCTGGAGTCAGCTCAGCCAATTTGGTTGCTTTCACTGCCACGGTCTCAGTAGGAGAGCTCTTGATACTCGTTGCTTGGATTTGAACGGGTAAGGCTGCAACTGTAAAACATGTAATTAGTAATTATTATTTAAATATATGTAGACACCCAATTAATTCCATAAAAATCGCTAGGATAACTTTATGAACACAAATCTCATATAATACTATTTATTAGTAAACTCGAAAAAGTAGGTTACCTTTTTTGGTTTGTGGGGTGAAGACCATAACGGTGTTGCCGATAGTGGTGACAAAGTCCAGGAATCCATACACGGTCTGCGTCACACGGTTTGGATCCGGAACTTCTTCCTTTTCGGTTGGTGGCATTGGTTTCAAAATCAGTTTTGGCTTAGGTGATGGTTTGCTATAAACGGGTCTCGACTGAACGTACACGGGCACAGAACGAACTTCATTTCCAGGATCTCCAGCCGCTGAAGAATTTTCATTTCCTATAGGAGAAATTAAAATATGAGTCAGTAAAACGGAATAAGAATTTCGGAAATATGTTTTATTTTTTAATTTTAGAAACTAGACAAGGGACTGTTATCGTCTGTCCTTTTGGAAATACTAATTCTGCATTCAAAAATTGATACAATTAACACATGAAGATTATATAAATATAACAGGTACATTCCGTCACTGTAATTGGAATGTAAGTAAAGTAAACATATATCACAAATAATGAGCGATGGTAAACTATGTTGCAGGAAGCTTAAATTAATGTGATTTGTGATGTGCAGAAATTAGTGGTATGCATTCTGCAAAATAACGCCCACAAATAGTAGGGCATTCATATTTAAAGTATATCATGCATAATTTTGTGAAATCATCATCAGCTTCCCATGCACTTACATATAATAGTATTTTTTACAACTCGACTAATTTGCCTTTGACGAAATAAATGCGTTGGATATGGGACACAACGCATGCAATAATTTTGATAATTTTATCTATCCTGGAAGAAACTCTAATTAATTATTGATATCGATTATATTTTGCAGAGTGTGAGAATGTGGGCGTTGAGTGCTAGTGAGAATATTTTATATTTCGGTGCACTGTGAGTGAAAGTGAGTCTATGAGATTATAAAAGGCGGGAGCGCTGTCCAGTAGAAGATACAAACTGCTGCTCCATGTAAAGAAAGACTAACTGATAAGAGATAATTCCCCCCGGGGGGAATTAGAGGATGAAGAGAAAATCTCAGACTCTGCCAGGCTTTCTCCCTTGTCAAATAATTTGTGGCTGTAGTTGTAGTGGCGACGGCTCTCCTCCCCCTTTTCCTCCTCCTGGAACTGGACCTCTCCCCCGGGATCCTCTGCCACATTTACAAATACTTCTCCAGGTGATGAGACTGGTTTCTTTTCTGTTTGTGTTTCATTTATCTTCTGGACAATTTGCTTCTTCTCAGACTGGATCCCATTTGCGATTTTCTTCTTTGTGATGATAAGGAGTGTCCTAGGGGACACTGAGGCGGGACTTTCGGGGAAAATTATGGAGAAATCTTCCAGGGAGTTTGTTTCTGTCTCCGAATTCATCATCATCATTCTTCGCCACGTGTATAGATGAACACCTACTCCACTGGCTACACAATGTAACATAATAAGGTAATCCACACGAATGTACTATTATCATTACTTCCGTTTTCTTTCTTCTGGAAAATATATTTTGTGTTGCATTACATATTCGCAAGCACAATGGGACATATGAATTATTTAGTAGCTGTTTGAGAGTTGCTGTTGATTAATGGTAACATATTATTGTATACGTACAAATATACTCAAAATTGTTTTGTTTAACTCTCTTAAATATAATATTTATCCGGAATTCTGGAAATTTGTATCCAGTTCAGTTGGACAAATGGCACCCTCATCAAGGTTTCTTTTTTTACTATCACGCTGATTGGGTTTAGAATAATAAAAGTGTTAAAGGCTAAAGTAGTGTAATATTTCTGCAAAGAAAGGGAGTTTCTGGTGCTGAACGCTGCATAAAAGAGTATTTCTGTGGAGAGTTACTCGTCATAATTAAGTAATTAATATTAGGTAACAATGTAACCATGTTAGAATTACAATAATCTAGCAAAGATACGCACTTAACAGATATGCTCAATGGCTTCTTTTCTTGGCAGTTTCTTTAAGTAATAAAGCAAAACTCTCTGATGAATATTTTCTGAGCACGATTCTTGCAAAAATGCAAGTGGCCTGGCCACGAAATGGGTAAAAGCACGTCAATTTTAAATGCATTATTTGTTCCTGTGGCTAATAACTATATATACGTGACGGTGGCCAAATAAGCTGCTGGCATTACAAGAAATATCAGCTAAACGCAATTATTACGGAGAATTTGACACTTTAAGTGATGTGTGGTTTTAGCAGATGCAGAACTCGGATGCAATGAAAATCTGAGTGACAGGTTGCATGATTTTTATGATTTTTAACTTCTACTGTTTTTAACAAAGTAATAATACAAAATTCTATGACCGTGGAATAACAATAAAGGGTAAGTATATTAAACAGTAAATTATTTACTATAAAATAACCCAAATTTTTTATTATAGTCAATTTACGAATTTTACTTTCAGTAGCTCTATTACCATAAGAGCTGCTATTTTCAATCCAAATTCTACAAAATGCATGCAAAATAGCGAAAGGATTCATTATTGTAAAATAATTGCATACAGAATACACCAGCACATGTAATAGCTTCGCGTAGTTGTGTTGCCTTATATTGTAAAGACACCAAATAACATAATAAAACATGTTTATTATTTAATTGCCGTTTTTTAAACATTGCATGACAATCATTTCAATTCATTCACGGACGAATCAATTAAATGTCATACACTCAACGGCATTACAGAGTAAGTAAAATCGAAAGAAGTTTGCAAAAATCACTCATTTATATTTTTGACAAAATCAACAAATTTTTTCTTGATTTACGCAAAGGAGGACCTACGTTCTATGTGCAAATATAATTATTATATTTGCAACATTAGAGGTGTCTATCAAATATGGAAATACTACGTGATACGCTGTTATAATAAGTTACTTATCAATCTCATACAATTGCTATAACACTTCATTCAAAAAAGTAGTCCTGAAAGAGAACAATCCAATTTAAGTTCGTGAAAATTAAATCGTGAGTTCAATATTGAAATACTTTTAACACTTTTTCCTATGGGTTCTCAAAATGCAGCATAAAATGCTGCGTCAGACGAACAGCAGAGAAGAAAAAGGAAAACAGTGAGACCTTTAGCTTTACATTTAATGCGTGAACCCATTTTTTCCTTCTCTGTTATTATAAATTCAATATTACCATTATGTTTAAAACTAGAGTGTCAGTATCAGTATGTATGTACTACAGTACAAAATATAGTATGTGCTAGAAAGTAAAATAAGAGCACGAACTTAAGCAGTAGTAGTTATAGTTAACTATTTTGCTGTTCTGTTACAGTTTTAAATTGAAGGTACGTTATTTAAGAACGTGCTCTCTTCTCACTCTCCCTGTTGGCCAACTTCCGGTAATATGCAATTCAGTTGCAATTCTCTCGCAGTTACTGTAACACATGTTTCTTATTGTTTTTTCTTATCTTGCATTTCTGTTGCATTGGATTAAATGAAATGAAACTACTGTAATAGACTTGGTACTCACACACATTTGTACATACTTACATAGGATGAGGAGGTGGCCACTAATTTACTTATTTACTTATTTAGTTTACATAGACTCAAAATACGCAACACCTCAACGCAATAGCCCACTGTTTGCGTTATTGAGTCAAAGTCGAAAACCACACATTATATTATTTATTTGTGTAGAGCAATATCATAAGCTCAAGTCCATCAAATAAAAAATAAGGAGAGCATTTGCATGCACATGACAACTAGTCTTTTATTTTCACCAACGTCCATAATCCTGAACTTGACAAATATTTTTATTATTCACAATTCACAGAACCTTAGCTTTTTATTGTACAATTTACTTACGCTACTTTGCGTGTCTTTCTTCATAATTGGTTATAAATACGTAATCATGAACATGAAAGTTGTATCTAAATTGTTATGTACAATTAGAACAAAATGTTCGTTTCATGTAACACACTTCATGAAGAAGACACTTTTGCTTGTGTATGTAAATATGTGGTATAGTGGTATCTGTAGGAGAAGGAGTCAAATACCAAAACCTGTTTAGTTATTCCTATAATTTTTATGTAGGTATTTAGTATGCAATTCTTTTTGCTTTTGTAAATCGAAATTTTATAGCTCTTTCATTTTAAAAAGGCAGTTTTATAGTCCTTAAATTGTATTGTATTCTTCTTCTTGTATTCTTGCTTACTTTTAATTCGTAGTTATAATTCGCTTTATAAAAAGATAAATCCTAATGATTCTTAATGTATTTCTGAGTAGATTTTCTACAACATATGAAAAAAATGCATTAAATGATACAGTTTTAGCATAGCTTCTCATAATTAATCCCAAGAATGACAAAGTGACATACTTTGATAATACTGTACAGATAAACACCGGCTGCAAAAGAAGATTAAAACTGTCGGTATTACATAATACTTGCTAATATTATGAGTGGCTTACTTTTTGTTCTCGAAACCGTGTTCAAGTTAATGCGTAAGTATATTATACTCAGGACAGGGAATTGAGATTTGTATCTCTGTAACTAGTGCAGTGTAGGGAGTAGTACATTGCGTTTGTGTATTATAATATTAAAAAAGTTAGGTATAGTAGCGAAACAAACGGTAAGAAAATTATCTCACAATCCGTCTTATCTACCGAATAAATGATGAATGAAAGTGAGAATGACTTTATTGGCGTCATTAGTTCCTCTTTTAGTAGTAAATAGTAATTTGTTGTCTAGACTATTCAGTAGAGTAGACTATTAGATTATAGCTATTCAGAATTCAGATATTCGTAATGAGGTTAGTAAAGCACAACGAAATGTGGAGTAACGCTAAACGCAACTTGCTTTTCGATGGACATTATAAAATTCTATCTTCATAATTTCATTAGCTTATTTTGCTTGCAATTCTACGAGATATTTGTTTAATTTTTGTTCTTTTTACGTATACTGTGCGAAATTGGTAGCTGTAACAAACAATATGATATGATTATAAAATATCCAAGTGCATTACAGCTACTGTACTAACTGTACTATACGTAAATAAAAATAGTGGGGCATTATAATATATATAGTTGCACTACTATGCGGAATATCTCACTTCACAAGTAAGTAGTATCGTTTACTACATTATAAATATTTTATGTGCATACATTAGGCATTGATGGATGATCTTTAAAAATTGTTGGTAGATTGTGTCCTTCTCCTTTTGTAACCCAAGAATGATTTATAATATTTATGTAGAAACGTGTATTTAGATATATTATAAGAAGCCCAATAGCAGATATATAATTTCTCACAAAATATAATGCAAATGATAGATTTCACAGTTCTTTGTGATAATTATATGTAATCGCAAAACAGTTCATTAAGGAGCCAAAACCAAAGCCAAGTACCACTGTGATTACACATGGTTGCATAAAGGGAACAAAATGGAGCTCCGCTGGGCACAGTTATCTTATTTAAAAGATTGACTACTTAAGAGTTGCAGAGGAATGTATGTAGTTTGTGTGGACATGAAAATTAGTGGGAACTGTGAGAAAACAATTGCTAACAGTTGTGTATTATCGTGCATGTTGAGCATTTACACGATTTTCTCCATGTTTTGCATAATGCAATCCCACAGCATTATAAACAGTTAAATTCGTGTAGGTATAGCCAAATCCACATTAATTTGTTACCTATACTAATACATACCTAATATAATTACATCAACGCATGAAAGTGCAGCAGCAAAATTATTTGCTTCTATGCAAATAAACAAAATGTTATGTCGTCCATAAATTCAGAATAGAAATAAAATCAGATTAGCAACCTACTGACGACGAATTTTTAAATATCTCGTTAACGAAAAATAAAATAAATTTTTAAATATCTCGTTTGGCTGTAATACGTTTGAATAGTAAATAGAAGCTGCAATTTGTAATAGAGACCATAAGAGTATTAGTGTGTAATATAGATAGGTACAATAGGTAGCTACATTAAATACTTGATAGAGGAACAAAGTTACACATGCGCTGTGTAGTTTACGGAGACGAAGGGCAAGTTCGTTTCATCCATTTTAGATGGAAAGAAGAGTGCACGAGCCAATAGCGTTGCTGTATTGAGTTTGTAATGTGATTTGTATATAAAAGTATTGGACTCATTGTAATAGTCAAAGGGAATTCTACTTTAGGTATTGGCAATACATAGTACTTTGTCTAACTTACCTGAATCGTATTGAGTCGTCATCATACTAATAAGTACCTAGGTACAGTGCAGTATTTAATGGCGAGGAACATTACGATTTGGATTGGATTATTTGTTCAGCTAATCGTTAAAGGCTGACACCCAAGACTGCAATTCGTTTGGCTAATTTATTGTATTAATAAGATTTATTGGGCAATGAATGGCTACGACATGAAGATAGGTATAGGTTACACACGCAGGTCATGGGTCAAGACAGAAGCATCACGAGCTGTCAAAACTGAAATCAATTTAAAGCTTAAGCTCCACAGGAAAGGAATACCACTGAAGTTATTTCTTAAAAAGCTGCAGACAATCGAAATATGAATTAAATTAATTCTCCTCCGCTTGTCACTCAAACTATATTTATTTCCAGTTATGTTATAACTGTAATCCAACAAAAGTTAATTAATTACTCATTCTTTTTACTTATAAAGACACACTTCATTATTTTACACGTACCGTGTCCTATCATTTGCGCATGTAGTGGTAACTATATGTAGTAGTAACTAATGTAGTAGTAATTATTATTAAAATCCTGATAATTAATTACATTTAGAGATAGTACTCCGGCTAATGGGTAAATGTAATTAATTTAGTAACTATCTTCACATAATCAGATATTCCGTGTGAAGATGTTCACTTGCTTCATTTATTTATGCACTTTTTATTCAAATTAAAATTCTTCTTTTAAATTAGTGCGGCAATCATTGCATAGTAATTTATGTATCAGATAATTTTACAATAATACTATTTGTTAACGTTTTGATTTTTAAAGTTTTTCACAAAAGCCAACATCATAAACTACAACACGATTTTCTTACTTAATTGGTATTGAAATTCCTCAGAAAGTGTACTGATCACGTAGAAAATAAAATTATGATCCAATTTACAATTTAAAGCACATTTATTAGGACTTTAGACAGACTTTGACATTTAATTCATCAGAAAAATGACCTTAGGCACTATCTACTAACATTTATTGCAAAGATGCTTTAATGATATATTTTTAATTTCCCATGCGAAGAGAAATAATTTGAGGAAATATCATCTTAGGACAAGAAGACATTTAAAAAACTGCTGGTTTTGATAACAAAAAGTTAGATTAGCCATAAAAGTCCATTAAGATTAATTGTTCGCCTCCTGGCACTTTCATGGCAAATTAATGCAATCTCTACACAGAAGCATTGTCTTAATTTTGCTGTCTATTCTGCAATCAAAGCGTAAACGTATGAATGGATTACACGCACCTTGCTCAATAAATCCACAATTTGGCTACCGCACTCATCTGTCCACTCCGCCTCCACGCCACACAACAACATACTGATAGTAAATTACATTTTTTACTTAGCACAATATCTTAATAGGATATTTTTAATGTGTAAATAGTTATGTGGTTTGGTAAAAACTGAGAGCATTTTAAAATTTTGTGTATAAATGTGTATTTACACACAATTCATGAGAAATGTTTTTAGCAAGAATCATAATGGTACATAAAAAATCTGCACGCACGTAAACATTATAATCCCAAAACTACAATAAATACAGTTATGAATTTACTATTTACATACAGTAGCGTGCAAATCCTTGGACAAGTAAGTGATGACACGGACATGGACAGGACACACATTCGTGGTCTTCATGTTAATGACTAAAAACAATGGCAATGCATTGCGTATTATGCAAAATAATTTATTGCCCACTTCCTACGGTTCTTGCTGCTTATGCAATTAGCAGCTTATCATTAAGACAAAGATACTCTTCCTCTGTATTTACAAAAAAGTTGTACAGGCGTTCTCCACAGCCAAAGTTCTCACCACATCGACCTCATTGTACTAATCATTTTATTTCATTTAGCTCTCCTGCTGATTTTCTGCCTTGTCAATTTGTTTTAGTGCCATAAAATCGTCAACTCTTTAGATTTACAGACAAACTGCATACTAACTCAATAATTAAAATAGTCTGGTCGACTAAATCTCCTCGCTAATCAAATTAATCAACAGAAGCTGCAGAGCCATACAATGTTACACAGTGGCTATGGCCTTTTCACTCTCTTCACTACACATTTTTTCGAATTTCTTAAATAAAAATTGATTTATTTTATTGACGTACAGAAATGAAAATTATTTACTGGGAAAAATAGTTTAGGTAAAATTCACTTGTTTATGTAAATAGAAATTCTTTTAGGCTTTTTAAAGATATGCATGATATTGTAATCAGAGACAATTTAAAATTCATTCATTAAGAAGGAGCTGCGTTCTTGCAATATGCACAATTAATGATGTTGCAACATAATGCTTGCCTACGGAGATATCTAGAATTAATAGTATGGTATTTATTATGGAATACAATAATCACCTAATGTTACCTTTTACATTATATTTGTATATCGAGATAAGAGTATAAATATGGATAATATATGTATATATGCAACATTAGTTTTTATTTAATCGTTATGTAAGTACTATAAGTACAGATATATTGTACGAAAAATGAGGATGACATTGTAATACGGTTGCTTAGGGCTTATAGTAGCATGGCTTAATATTTCAGCCAACAGAACTGAGGACGATAACTTTGCGAATTACAAAACGGATGTCACAAGACCAGAAAATTGCGTGTGAGAAAACAATGAGTTAATAATTGCAAGTGTTGTCTTGTCTTGTGTCATGTCTTAAGGCTGCACATACGGAATGGAGGACGATGAGGAGCATATCTAAAGAACGCTATTAAGCTATCCTCACTTCATTATAATTCTGTCATGCAAATCTACATAGAATTCTACGACACTTGATTGTAAATCGTGTGCTTACCTTTACAAATACTTAAGTAGACAACAGTCAGTCTAATTGTAAAAGGAAAGATTAAAATATATCGTCATCTGTATGAATAATTGCAAAAATATCCTGAAAATGATTTGATTTATTTATAGAACAAATGTGCTTTAGTTGTCGTAGAATTTTATTTTTAAAGTTTATTAGTTATGGCACAGTAAGTTTTTATATGGTGCCATTAAATATAAGCACATATTAAATTGTATGCTTATCTTTGGTAAATTTTCTCATCCCCAATATTAGTAAATCCATCCAGAAATGCCGACAAGTGACAATGACAACGCTAATCTCAATTGGGGATCTATTTGTACATACAATAGCCATTAATTAAAAATTGCAAGGCTACTTTGTTTACTAATACAATAAAGATTATTATGTATAAATAATATAATGGTGAATATTAGTGCATAACTTTGCAAAAATTTGCAACTTGATTATACTAACACTAACCTTCTTTAATGGATTAGTTGAAAGATAAGGACGTGGCAAAAGAAGGACAACAAAACATGACATCGGACATGTATTATGTACTTAAGTGTGTATGTATTTCTTATCCTATGGCGTCGTGTTACAAATTATACATATTTCTATGATAATATCTCTGTGTTGCTCCAAATAGGTTACATTTTTTATCGGCATTTATAATATAGTACACAAGAAAGTATGCCCTTAAAATTGTTCTGAAACAATTTTGCTGTCTATTAAGCAAACAAACTAAATAGGTAATTGTTAACTCAAAACCTACTATGATAATGCGTACAAATAGTAGCATACTAATATAATATAGTATGAACTATGAAGATGTAAAACAATTTCACAAATCATTTAAAAATTTTTTATCTAAAATACTCTAGTAAAATGAATACATCCAAAAAGCGACCAAAAAATGTACAATGTATTTCTATCAATTCTTTAGCTAAGACTTATACATTAAAATTTGGAAAATTTAGCAGTTACAGTTATATTTACACGTTTATTACCAAAACATAATATCTGCATAATATTGTATGTAGGATAAAAGCTTAATGCCATAATCCCTTATTGCTTTTAGGTCCAACTATTATAATACATAATATCTATCTGTCTGTGTACTTAATACGAAGATCTTCAAAGATAAAAGAGACCACACACAAAGAGTAGGTAAGTATTTTTGATCTCGTTATCGTACATATCCATTAAAACGAATGAATTTTGCAGGCTATTATTGTTTTTGTGCTGATGAGAATCAATTCCACAACCAGATCAAATCACATCATTAAAGAAACTAATTTCACATTCTAGTCATTGGCTATTGAATTTAAATGAGTGCAAATGAGTTAAACTATGCTCATCTGTTCATACACTGTGTAATCTGTATAATTATTCTCGTACACACATAGTTGATTTTGATTACATACTTAGAAGCCATTATTACTACTATTATTGGCAAAAATTCTGCACGTTTTGTATGAATGGATTACATTTTACATCATTAAGAGACTACAAACGTGATAAATACTCCACAACAATATATTTATCAAAGTTTACATTCAATCCAGTCTCCTCTTCTCATCATATTGGGATTGCTATATCACCTTTCATACAGTTATTACTCGTCACTCATTATTGTCATTATCATTATCATATCAGTTTGACTACCAATAATGTTAGACAGCGCAGTCTCATCTTGCCTCATTTTAACAAGTTCAGAAAAGTAAAACTCACAAGTTCATTACTATTCTATACAATTCACTAAATAATTCGACTTATTACACAGAAATTAAAAACCTACTAAAATACAGACAGCCGATGGGCTCACAAAAATATAACACAATTTTTAATTTCTATTATACAATCAAAAAAATTAAGAAGATTCTTGTATGCGTGAATGCAGCATTTTTTAAGTTTTTCAGTAATCTACTAATATCAAGTACATTTTTATGCAATGAATGATTGGCTATACCATTTGCACAAACAAATATATTCTACTAGAGCATTTAAAATATTAATTTGAAGAAAAAACAAATTAAATTCAGTTCACGTCTCATCTTTGCTAATTTCTATGTGGTTGTGATTAATTCGTACGTGTAGCAATAATATACTTAATTCATTATTTCATTTTTAAGCATTCTTTTGCTTGATATTCTGCTTCTTCATTTAGTGCATAATAAAATTGAATATTTGTACAGGAAAAACAAGTCCAGTTAGGGCAATTATTTGTTTGATAGAAAAATGAAACAGTTTCTTGATTTGCATCTGCATTTTTTCTGTAATATAAGTAGTGCAAATGCAATCAATTCTTTCAATGCCAAATTGTGGAATCTTTGTCAGTGTTAAACAACAGTGTGATTTGTATGTAAAATTAGACTTTCTTGCTTTGAGCAATTTTAATGCTTATTTACGTTCAGTAAAATATTTTACTCAAATTAATTATCTAAACTGTTTTTTATTTATTATTTTTTATAAAGGAAACTCTACTTAACACATTAGACTTACTGTCCAGAATATTTGCGTACTATTTGTAAAGGCTTAAAATGTATAGATCAAAATAACATCAGCTACTTAACTACTCTTATTATTTTAATTCTTAAGATTGAGGTAATAATATGGTTCTTACTTAGCATTTTGACACCTTCTCTACTAACTAACAACAAGTATCTCGTTCATAACTCGGTAGTCTCGGTATAAAATGGATGGAAACGGGAGCAGGTGATAAATTCCAAAAGATATGCTATAGGAGAGGGTCACGTATTTGAGTTATCTTCAAAATTTGCCTCTGGAACGATGTCATATTTGTTCGCATACAAATATTTGAATTTTATAATTTTTGGCAAAGTCGTTGTAACTTCAAAAATATACAACCAATTTAAATTTGGATTTTTTTCTCAAATTCTTCCAATATATATCTCGGACATAAGGGTTTTTTTATTTTGATATTTACAGTACTTTCCACTGCGCGCAATAAATTCACAAAATCTTTCCACTACCATTTTCATCCATTTTTCATTCATTTATCGAAACTTGGTTGGAGTAGGAATTCCAATGTATAAGCACACAAAACCTATTTTAAAACTACGTCTTTTGTAGACAAGGGCGCTACATAAGCCCTTGGTCGGTCTAAAACTAGTTTAATTTTTGTCTGTATCACTAACTGTAAGCGCCCACAATTTTATGGCTTTAAATGCCACTATTATTGTGCTCATATATGATGGGGATTTTGACACTGCGCCGTCGAATTACAATTTCATTCAAAATTAATTAGTGCTCTATGAGGGGAAAGTACATAACAAACGTAATATCACTCAAGTGCTAACCAACCAAATGTAGATCAACAAATAAAGAGAAAAAAGTTGCTATATCTGTAGACGAGACTCGCTAAAAGTGAGTTATATGTCCAATAGTCCAACGATGAGGAAAGCATGCTGGGAATAAAAGGTTTGTTGAAATTGGATGAATCCGAGTGAGTGAGAAGATGAAGAGAGATGAAATTGTATGGAAGGGACGTGGAAGTCAAAGCCAAGAAAGGAAAACAGAGAGTAGAGATGCGAATGATATTCTAAGTACGTAACTAATTAATTGTATGCAAAACAGTTGTTTGCACTTCCTTTTCGTCTCATCCCTTCTGTCAGTCACTCACTCAGTCTCTGCTGAAATATATTTCTGTTACCATTCCACGCATCCAAATGTCTAAATTATAATTACCAATATAAGCTACCTATATAAATAGCACATATAAACATAATATCCTTCTAAAGGCCCGGAAATGCAGACTCACAAATTTATCGGATAAAACTGAGGAACCCTTTGATTTTCATTTGACTTACAGTTATCGATATAAATTGTAAATTATAATTACCTACCCACATCTATTAGGATAGGTATCCTAATTATAAGATTTACGGTACACCGATCAATTCAGTTCACTCCATTTTCAGCTAAACTAAGCGAAGCCAAGCCACCTGCCTAAACAATTCATGCTACAATACTTCACCAACTCATTTCTATTTGCCATATATTACACTATACACTACATTACACATAAATGTGTCATCTAATACAAATATTTTTGCATTTGATACAATATGTATGTGTACAGTATGTATGTAATAGTATAATAAGTATAACACATATAATTGTATGATATGAATGATAATAATTAGCCCTCAAGATGTAAAATATAAATTAGATATCATCATCACACATCCTCCTCTTCATCAGAATATTACACAGAGGAATGAAATAATAGAACAGAACAGGGCATGTATAGCTATATAAACTGTACTATAGATAATGATAATGTGAATGAATCTCAACACGAGGATGAAGTTAGAGTAATTCTTGAGCCAGGGGCTAAGTGATGTGAATGTGAGTGAAGCTCAATCTAAATCTCGATTCAGGAACAGAGGAGTCAGCAAGAGTCAAAATGTCTTCAGATCACAATCAGACTTGCTAAATGTAATTCACTTTTGCATACCTATACGCAAGAAACACCTACAGAATTAGAAGTGGTAACTGGTAAGGTCCTGTACTAGTTTTGCAATTGGAGTTAACAATAATTATTTATAATTACTTATACAATCTATAAAAATTCCTATATGTATTTAATGCAGGCCATTGTTGTATTATGGTTAGAACTGATATGTATTATGATGAGACATTAAATACATACATAATACACATAAAAGACCACTGCATGTGCACTACATAAATATAGCTAAAGTTTAGGAATATGTATGAATCTGTCTAGTCTGCAGGTACTCTACAGTGTGATGTGATATATATAGTTCTTTACAGAATAAGATAAAAAGGCGGAATGGCAAAGAAAGAATTGGGTTAACAACTTAGAAACAGTCATTGCTATAAAACCATGTAATATTGATCACGTCACTCACTCAAGTGGTTTTTAGTAAGTACATTTTATGTAGTAGACATACGGGATTCTTTTCTTATAATAATGTGTTGCATGTGCCAATAACCAACAACCAAAACGAAACTCTTTTTATAAAGTCTTCTTTGTACGTCCTTATATACTTATCCTTATCCTATCCTTAGCTTAAGGATGATGATGGTGGTATTTCCTTAAAGAAAATTGTGTATTCAATTCAAACATTAGCACGTAAGATGTAAGCAGGTCGGAAGATAGCATTTCAAATAATAACAAGTAGATTGTGTTGATGAGATACTTTACTGCGTATAGAATACCTGCCGTTTTAGCCCGCCCGAGTATGCAAGACTGGCTTATGGAATCGTGTCTGTCCGTGTGTCCGCCCGTGCGTTCTTGAACACTAACTTCCGAACGCATTGACTTAGAATGATGAAACTTAGAATACAACATGGAATCAGGGTGCCTAGAAACACTATTGTAAATGACAAAACTCGGTCCACGGGAATCGGACATATGCCTACTTCTACTTAATTAAAACAACGTCATGTGAAATAAAAGATGACACTTCTTCTACTTATACATTAATGAATAATGTATACTATGAAATACATTATCCTGCTTCTAACTACTAATGATCAGTATAGATCCCTGCAGTGATCCTATTTTCTGATAGTCAATTAGACGTTTGAGATAGGATACTTATCGTGATCCTCTTACATTTGAAAGTCACTAATCCATAGAAACACCAAAATATTTTTTTTTTGAATTTTTCTAAAGAAACCTGAATCTAAACATTTCCATTTACAGTTTATAAGGATATGTATTACAAGTATGCAACATTACACTCATTCGGGCGGGCTAACAATGGTGGCTTTGTCAGTTTTTATAGTTATAGTGAGACACATTTTGTAAAAGCTAAAGAGAGTGAGTGGAATGAGTGATCGTAAATCGTAACTCGAGTTGACACAAATGCCCTGTCAGGTGAGAAATTGCCTCTTGCGCTTCATCTTCTTAATTGACCGTCCCCCAGGCACACGAGTTTGTAAAGGCTACCCATTTTCATTACAATTACAATATCACTTACATTATTATACTATCCATTATAATAAATAAAGAACCATTCTGTAAGAGTTGTGTTTATATATTTTCGTTTTTTGTACATAAGATTCCTTCTCAAAATCAGTTAGCTAACGATTTTAAGGGTGTTTACACAAGACATCAAAATAAAATTTCTTAGTTTAACTGCAGACATTAAAATTCATAATTTGAATTAGTTCTCTTACAGGTTGGTTCTATTTAGCCAAAAGAAAACTTGTATGAAATATAAAGTGTAGATGTTACATAATGTACTATTTCAAAAACATTTCAGTACGTAGCTTCTTACATAGCTCACACGCACTAAATTTTCTTTATAAAAAAGTTAACTCTGTAACTGCTATTTCCAGTAAGTGCTTTTATCTACTATACGCCGCAATAATTATGTATTGTTATATGCATAATTATCATATTGTATATCGTTGACGCCTTAATTTTTACTAAGGAATGATCTTATTTATTTCTGAATAGAAGAGTATCAATTTATTTTGCTCTCCTCACGTACTGTAGCATTACAATAGAAACTAAATGTAGACTACTCGAAATTAAATCAGGAAAGACATGAAAAGAACTACAATAATGTATGGAGCGCAGCGTAATAAAATTATTGTCTAAAATAAAGAATTGAATGAAGAAATAGAGCAAACGAAATGATAACTGCCAACAGGAAATGCTTTCGCTATTGAATCCAAAGAATATTTAGGGAATATCCAAAATTCTTAAATAATGAAAATCATATCTTACTTACTTACCATATTTTAGTTCCCTAACACGCAGTTCTAATATTCATTACAAATCAGGAATTCATTCTCAGAACTGTTTTAGTTTCATATTTATATAGCACTTAAGTTAAAGTGTTTAGTGTATCTTTTCACCTCATATTTAATAATTTAGTATTAAGTAAAGCAAAGTATCATTATCTATAAGTTAAAAGAATGTAGGATAAGTGAGTCTGCCCATTAAGTATTTGAAGCATTATCCATACAAATAGCCACTCTGTTCAAGATTTGGTACTAGTTATAGACGATATTAATGTACCTAAGTATATTATCCAATGCATATAATAATAATATTGCCGAAACTGTTGAAATTCCTTTTAAATGTTTGGTCCCACCATACCATACAGAATTACATGTTACACCTGTTAATAATGATATGAGATGCAGAACAGCTTTCAACCTTTTTTGCTGTTGTATAAAGATTGTGCATAATACAATAGACATTTTAGGCAATCTTTACAGATAAATTCGTGTAATTTTGTGAGCAAAGTAATAAAAAGATGAAGGAGTTGTTTTTGATCCTCAATTAGGAGTTTCAGAGAGCAATTAGGAGCAGGCAAATTGCAAAGTGCTATAAATGAACTTAATTAGAGACACTAATTCAGTACGACTCAACTCCATTAGTTATCTACCTTCCCTCAACGTCTATTTTGGACTTTTGCGTGAAAATGTACACTTACAATAAAATTAGGTGTACTTATATGCATGTTTATATGTAGATGAAGTATTATGTATATTATTATTCTTTGTTTTACCTTGAGAGACATTACATATTAGCCCAGAGGCTTCTGTCTATAAATGGTTATATAAAAATGATGTTATTATACCACTTTAGAAGAAAAAAGAATACTAGAGTGGATTTCCATATTTTCCATTCCACTATATGTAACGCTCATCATATTAGAATCGTCAAAACAAAAATTTAGTAATCAGATCCCTGTCTGTATGGCCTGTTTGCTTTTTTATATGCATTTCTCTTCCATATGTATCACAAATTGCATTTTCATTAATTGCTTTCTTACTTTGAAGAGCATCCTCCGCGTTCTATAATGCACTTACATACTTAACTTACTTTTCATCTTATATTTAATGTATTTTAGCATAACATAATTATATCCATATAGCGTAGCACACGAGTTTATATATAACCTAAGTACATATTATATTATTGGGTAATGTAATGTATGTAGACAAAGGTGGACAATTAGATTGTCAATAATGCATATGAATAAGTAGGATATGGAAATCCTTGTTGACTTGAAGTGGTTAAGAAGTCTCTCCATTCCACTTGAGAAGACAAAAGGAGAGATGAGAATTGGCCAAACTGTAAATATAGGCCATCGAAATCATCGAGTCAATCAAAATTGACAAGAAGATGGATGGGAAATCCAACCACAAAGGAAATCTAATGCCACGGATCATATTTATAGTTAATTACGTATCCCTACTACTATTATTTGTATAAAGAATGTGTGTACGTGTATTATGTGTTGTATGCGCACTACATGTGTACTTACTTATAGAGATAAGAAAGGAAAGCGAGGATACAGTAAGAGTGTTGTGAGTAAAAGAGGAATTAGAATTAGATTAGTTAGACCTCACTCACTCACTGTTATCTCATCTTTCCCTCTCATTACATTAGAATTACAATTAACCTTAGATTCGATTACTAGTAAATACATAATGGATGAATGAATGCATTATCAAGGAGCTTGACTCCTTTATGACTTTGTTCTGTCTGTCTGTCTGTCCGTCCGGTTTCATTTTAACTCAAAAACGGTGTGGGATATCGACTTTATATTTTTAGAGTGGACTATTGGGGTTCCTCAGGAGATACCTTTGAAAAATGGGGTCAATCGGACATACCCCCTTGGAGAAAATTGTAAACTAATTAGTAATTAGCTAGCAAAGCAGTCAACAGTCAATTACATACATTACTAAAATAATTCATACGAATCTCAATATACCCCAGACGTGAGGCAACTTGAGATTTCATGAAAATTCCATCACCACGATCACCATGATGACAACAATGATAACCACAATCACGATGATAAAAAATGCAATTAACTTGAAATTTTGATAATATTTGCTACGATAATCCTTTTCTACAATGTTTACCACGGTTTATCATTATCCCTTCTTGATTTGCTTTGCTTAGAGGCTACTACAGACAATATAAATGAGAAATACAGTACACACAAAAAACGTCCGACTTATTAATATTAAATAGATAAACCAAGTACGAATTTCACATTCACGGTCCACTGACCAATTTCAACAACTCCGTGATCAATGCCAACCAAACTAACTTTAATCGTAGTAACTCTAATTGTAAATTGTAGCTCTCGTCTTTAATAATATAAACTAACTTACTTAGACATCTTCACTTGCATTAAGTATGTATATGTATACACGTCCAATCCATTTGTAAGTACTATTATACAGCGATACAACAAATTCCTATCTTTTGCTAAATTATGTGTAGTATGTACGGTTATCATTTTTTCCACTCACTTGTATTTGTATTTGAATCAGTGGCCAACTAAAGATGCATATTATACAACTACAACATAAGCAGATTTACTTAATTAAATCAAAATGATATTTTGTAAATATTTTCTCAAATCTCAACGCAATAAAAGCTAATTGGTATTTAAATTTAAACTAACTGCGTGTGATTAGCTCCAAGTAAAATATTCTTGATTTTAGATTAGCATTTGATTGCGTATGGCACATATTATTATTTACTTAGTATATGTATGCATACGCACATAATTCCACATAAATGAGAGTTAGAGAATTGTTTCGCATCTCTGTTTTTTGTCTTGTCGGTATCTAAATACATATCTACTTGTCTAGGCCCGTTGGGTGCCTACATTGTAGGATGTGTGTAATAATGCTAAATAAATTTGCTGAATAGATATCATAGTATCATTAGCAAATGTGTACTTTGCCTTGGCCCGTTTCCGAATTAATACATGGAATATTTTATAACATTAACATTTTCTAGAAATAGGACACAGAACAGATATCTTGTGTGCTTGTCTTCGAATAGCGTTGAAATATGATTTATTTAACGTTGATTAAAAGATTGCACTCCCATAAACATGGCGCTAAGACAAAAATGCTTGTTTTACAAGGAATTTAGGATAATTGTGTTTAAATATTACTGCCGTGGGCTTAGGTACTCAAGATTTTGCAAAATGGCACATCGAAATATATGTGTACTATTATTTTCCAAATAGTGGTAAAGTAATTTTGTAATATTTTGACACAGTTAATGTGTCATGCACTTTTAATTTCGAAATGTAGTATTGTAGATATATTCATATTCGTATAGTAAGTAGGTATATCTCAATAATCTCAAATCGAATTTCGCTTTCAAATATTTGAGAGAACGATAGGAAGAAATGTTTAAATCTCTACGCAGGCAGAAGTAATAAATTTGTATGTTATGATGCGTTGTTCGTATTATTTGTATAAATATTTATTAAATGATCATACGCATGTAGACATTTACTAATAAAACTAAAACTGCTTAAAGGCCAAACCGGGCCAGGCCAGTTAAACAATTTTCTTTTGTTGTGCCTTGCTGCTAATTAGCAGATAAGACATTAAAATAAATGAATTTACTCAACGTGCTAGCCTCATTATGCACTGAATGTAATTATCAGATCTACGGACGATATTTCATTTCAAAGAGAAAAATAATTATCTTTAACGTAGTATCTCCCTCATTTACTGTTTGAATCTTTTGAATTGCAGATACCATAGTCATTTGTACTTACTGTCTGCACATAGGAGTCCCTTTAACAATCATTTTCTGAAAATGCTGTCACCGTTCCTCACAAAATGCACATTACTATTATAAATAAAGTAGCAGCGGTAACTTTAGTAGGTAAAGGCAACTCTTTATATTATTTTATACAGGAATAATTGGCTATAAGCGTAGATTTTGTTGAATGAAATGCCGACCTTCACGCATTCATGGAAATCCTAGAGAAAATTACGTATGAACCATTTGCCTAGCTACAAAGATGTGAAACTCTCTCTCTCTGTTGGTATGTCCTTAGAAAAAAGAAGTCTGTTCTGTGACATAATGAGACTCGTCGTCAGTTTAATTGTAATCTTCAATCTCGATTCCACACAATTGCATTTGCGGTTAGGAAACTATCTATCCAAGTATGTATGTTTGTATTCTTTGTTTGATATCATTAGAACACATCTCAAGATTAAGCACATAACATGAAGCCCACTCTTTAAATTATTATTTATTTTATAACAATTCCAATTGGACTCAAGGAACATAAAATACTTAGCTAAGCAATTTAAAATTTGCACACTATGCATTGTAGAATTTTCTACTATTATCAAAATAAGCTAAGCTACCTCATAAATATTTTCTCGCGATACAGATACGTCTTCAATAATAATATCTCAATATGCAATTTATTAAGTAGTTTATAAACCCCTTTATAAGAATACTTTTCTGCCCGTATGCCAATCTTTCTACCTTTGGACGCTCTATCCGAAAATAAATTTTTTTATTTATTTTGTTTCCAAAAGTTGAAAGTACAGGACTTGTGTATCTTAGAATTTATGAGAATTCTAAACTACACGCTCCAATACGTCATTTAAACTGCTTCCATACAAGAAATTACTTGGTTACGCTCGTTTTGCAATTGTATTCTTCCATTGATTTATTTGTATTGAGGCATAATATTATGATCAATGGAATTTCCTTGGTAAAGATTTTATATTGGTATTGAATTACCTGCCTTCTTTTTTAAATTGCAAATCTTGAAGTTCAGTACAGTGAATTATTTAGTAATTCATCATTTACTGTTATTAGTATAATACCTACTTATACCTACGCAATTACTCTCAGAGTGTATATGCGTGAGTATTTTTTTACCAATTTGGTATTTTAAGTGCTAGTATGTAGCTATCAATAACATGTAATATTACAGGAAGCTTAACAAGATAGATGATACAAATAAAAAAAAATAAGAATGTGAATTAAAGATTGAATTTGAAGGCGAATAAATTCTCTCACGAGGATCTAATTTCATTGACAATCAAATCAGTTGCATTTTCATGGAGCATATTACAAAATCTTCCTCTTTTTGGCCTTACACTTACCAAGCTATCAATCTAATCACAACTGTTGTAGTAGCATTCCAAAGTCTAATGCCATGCATACTACATTTTATTGCGCTTGTCCTAAGGTGGTATGGTATAGTAGGTAGTTACGTATCAAAATTATATTATTTAGGTACAATCTAGGACATACGTGTCACGGACGGATGTTTTATTTTTATGTGTACGCATGTTTTGAGATATCTGAAATCTGCATTTATTTTTGCACTTGGAAAATCCGCTGCTACTTTAATGTAGCATGTAGCTGTAGTGACTAATTATCAAGTAAGTAGGTAATAAGCAAGCTAACTAAATAATTATTCTTTGACGTAATAATTTACCTACAAAGAAATATTAAGACATGAATGATTACCTTGCTGACACTTATATTATTATTTTATTACAGTAGGTATATTAAATAACCTCTTTAGTTTATTATTGTGTGGAGGTTAAGGGCGAAAGCGGAAAATTGACTCCCTATCCAAAATAATCATGTTTCGTTAAGCAATCTAATGTAATTAGCAACTCCATTGTCACTCATTCAACTCAACATCAACAACATCACTCGCACTGTCAATGTCTTCTTTGAGAGTTCTTTGTCTTCGTTACATAATTCCATACAAGTCTACAAGACATTTAGTATCTTCTTTCTTGTCTAAGATTTAACATTAAAATCCTTCTTGTCTTTCTACTCCTTTCTTTGGGTTTAATTGCTCCTTTACAATTTCATTCATAATCCCGCCATATTGTATATAGTTGTAGTTACATAATTATCTTGTACATGGACAGGGCAGGTAGACAACAAAAGCAATGAAAATGAATGTCATTAATGTAGTTACCCTTTTATTGTATGTAGTAATCACCTAGGTATTATAATTACTATTTATACTTAATATGTACTATACTAGCTACCCTGAGCTAGACTCCTTTCAAAAAGGTAGTACAATTACATAGCTAGAATTAAAGGTTTTTATAGTTTAGTATAGTTGACAATGTATTTTCCACACTTTGCTTGCAGGTAATTACGACATTACGTGATAGATAGCGTCTACCTGTCAAGATTACTATTATACAGTAAAAATATAAATCCTTGTACATGTGAGTCCATGTAAAAATTTAAAAAAATATTTTGAATTTGCACGAAGAAGTTAATTGCATCGATTAATCATGTTGGCAGTGTGTACAGATTATTTTATTTGTATTAAAGGAAAATAAACTTGAGTATTCTCATACAAATCTCAATTTTTTAAATCAAAATATAGAATCTAGGAATTTGGTAGCTTTTCAAGTGAATTTGTAAATGTATGTATGTAAATGTTGGTGAATGTATTTTCCAAAAATTATAAGATATCCATTTTTAAAATTTTAATTTTTCAGTGGCCTTCGAATATTCATGTACTATTTGGTATTCTGTGCGCACCACCACAATAATACGTACCTTGACTGTTCTATATTTATTTATATAATATATGTACTGCTTGATGTACTACTGTAATTCTGTTTCTGCAACTGCCATTTCATTAAATTATCTTGAACATTGTACATATTAAGTACTATGTAGATATAAAATATGATTCTATATAAGTACATATCTGTATCGTAATTTATGTAGGTAGAAAAAATATTAGTTACTGCTCTTCTAAATAAATAAGTGATATTACATAATGCCAGTAATTAGTCTGCTTCATTAGTGAGAGTGTGCCGAAGCCATTTTGTAATAGACTTAAGGTATTTATGCATAATATGCACAGTGCTGTAGGTATTGTTAATGAAGAGTCAAGAGTAAGTGAGTGAAGTAAAATAAAGGTAAGTACCTATACCTAGGTGTACTAACAGTAGAGTAGTGGAAAGCAATTAGTAGAAAAGTCAACAAGAGAGTTAACAATTGGCAGGCAACTCTATAAAACGTCTAAGACAATAGTGAGATGCTCATTTTTGAGAATACAGCGGCGTAATGGGTTCCTTCAAAAGTATTTTAGTATGGGCAATTAGTAAAATGCATTGCATTGTTACGTTGACTAGTTCACAACTCATAAATGCCTAGTTAACTAGTTGCAAAGTAGTTACTCTGTTGGCTAATTACTTTTTACAGCTAAATCCAAGTCTACATAAATTACAGAGAGAGTAATAAAGTTATGCGAATAATTAATGGCCAGAGAATTTATGCTTGAAGAGTGAATTTTGTGTTATATTTAGAAATGCGTATTTTCTATTATACTTAGGTAGTAGTTTATGTACTTACCAGCAATAAGAAATAGGAAGACAGTGGACCAGGCCACCAGGTGGATTACGACGCCTCGTCGATTCATTTTCAAAGAAACCTTTCCGAAGGATTCCTATTGAGTTCTTCCTTCAAAAAAGTGGTAGGTAAATCCAAAATAGCGTTTCAAGAATGTCCAATGGTTATCGGATAATTGGGAAATTTAATTTTTCAGTTTATGTTTAGTTTCACATTGGATATCTGGAAGAAAGAAATTAGAAAATTACTAAGAGAATAATTATGTGTTACTTATTTTTATGTACACCACTTTGGGGTGTATGATAGCAAGCATTTGTAGCAACTTTTCGTTTAACCTCCACTTGAGACATTAGAAAAGGTATTGATTATGGAAAATGGAAAGAAAGAGGCATCTTGAGATAGTTGTAGATAAACTTCATTTTATTTACAATATAACTCTCTTAGCGGAAAAATATCATCATTAGTCGCCTATTTTAGTAGTTTTTTTAACATTGTCAATGATTTGGTCAATAATCGAGTGCCAAAGCCAATCTTTATAGCAAGAAATGTAATGAGTTGCACTAACACTAAATATTACAACATGATAACTAGAATAGTGTGCATAAGTAGCTACAGAGCAACATAGCATTGAATTTATGAGTCAAGTCAGTGAAGTACACATCCATTGGATCCAATTTGGTCTTCCTAGTTTCACTCTCTTGGTGCCTATTCTATTGTAGTATGCAGTAGTACAGTACTTACTAGCTTGTGTAATGTGACAATGTCAACGCAAATGAAGACTCTTGATTACTTGTAGTAAGTAAGTATCTATGCAAGAGATTTGGCGACAAATAGTTTGTGATGATAAATAGAGTGAGTGTGATGGAGAAAGGGAGATGAGGATATTTTACATAATAAGTATATAATAGGTAGTACAGTACAGGATAATGTAAACTTTAGCAATTAAATAAGAAAATTTTGTTGACTGTTTTATAGTTAATTGTTGCAGTGATCATGTACTACTGAGAATTTGGCTTCCATAACTTGACTGACTTGACTTGTTTGTTTTTGGCTTGAATTGGCCATTCTCCCCCTTTTTATTTTGGAGATGAAGAATTCTTCTTCATTATGGACATTTATCTTCGGCTCATCTTTCCCTTCCTCTTTCCTAACTTCTACTGTATACTATATTATTATACATTAGATATATTATAAACAGTTCCAATGTAGGGAGCATGTATATTATCATTTATGCTATTTATATGAAATAACTCTAAATAACTATAAACATGCATTCCTATACTCAGATACATTAGCAAGCCGAACATATAGCGTAACTAAATTATAAATGTCATACGATGAGATTCTCATTACATAATAAAACTCCAAAGGTTTATATAATCAACAACTGTAGAGATTAATACCTAATAAAGGAATTTATATTTATAAATACTATGGACTCCAAAGCCAAGAGACTCAAAACCACTATAATTGGTAAATACAAAGAAATATCATCAAAGTACAAAAATAATGTATTAATGTGCACTATAACAGTGGAGGCACATATAACATACACGTTGAACAAAATGAAGTTAGTTAGTACCTAATACCTAGGAATGAAATCTGAAAATCTGTTCAGTTATTGTGTGCATATTTTACATCTGTCTGTCTGTCCTTCTGATTATATTCATCCACTCTTCTTCTTACTTGCGAAACATTCATTCCCATCTCAAATTACCAATTATACTTACTCAAGACGTTTGAATTGAAGAGACACATTGTAAAATATTTAGCAGCTGAAAAGTAAATACGTTAATGCATATAGTGTACCATACCACTATTTATATAAGTACATAAGTAAGTATGTAATAATAATATTAAAGTTTACATTTACAACTATTCTTTTCAACTGTTCTTTTCATTTCCTTCTTCACTCACATACATTTAAATATTATTTACTATCCCTATGTCCACATCTCTGAATCCTAAATCCAAAGGCACCACAGGCACAGGAATACTATTACAAAGACTCAAATAAAGACAGCAGGCAGACCACAACTACTATCAGTATCTGTGTAGACACCGTAGATAGTAGATACAACAAAACTGCAGATTATTACTACAAAACGAAGTATGTACATATGTAGATATTAATTTTTGAATTTGAATCCTTCAGTGCTAATTCGAAATTGTTGTAAATCTTCATAAAGGATTATGAATTGGACATTTCGCTTGATGAGAAATGAAAAATGGAGATAAAAACTTAATAATAATGAATTTCTGATAAGTAAATAAAATAAGCTTTTGGGTTTAGACATATGTACATACGGCTAAGCTATAGGTGTATTGAAATACTTATGTATGTACTGTACTCTAATGTTTTTGCGCAAGTGATGCCGATTTAAGGCTAGCCAATTATTTTTATAAGTATATATTATCCCAACGTAGGCATTATTCATAAATACAATAGAATGCAATGGAGGTGTTTATGTGTTGACTGACGAAATGATGAAATTCTGGCAATGAAAGCAGAAGGAACGTGAAGAGGAACAGACAATCGACCCATCTCCATCACCGTAACCTCAAAATGGGTTTCTCGCCATTTATTGCACATTACAAATATTAACACATTTTATTTGCAGTTTGCAAATTTGTCCTAGTCACAGTGACCTAAACGATACGATACGACGACGACGACATTACGGAATGTCAAGTCTTCCTGCAATTGCATGACAATTGAAATTCAGAGCTTAATACGTATCTCTTAGTATAGTATAATAGTTTGCACAATTCAAATATTTTTGGACACTCCGGTTACTAGCCTTTGTTTTCTTCGCCAACTATCTGTAGCTTAAAATATTCCATTTTATTTCGGAATAAATGTCATTAATTCATTAAATTAGCACAAGGTATTTAACATTAAATAAGAAATGCGATACCTATTATCATAAATAGAAATATATACATACAATACTATGCAGGTACATATAAGAGGCGTATAATTACGTGTGAAATATCTTGTTAAACCCTATAAGCACACTTTTACTCACAGTCCGCAATGATTTCATAATCTTGGCAAAATGCATACGTTAGTTCTAAGAATATTCTGAAGAATCAATTTCCTCCCACATGGGCTGAACACTTTCTGCACAAAGACTATACATACGAGTAGGAATAATAATAATATCCCCCAGTCATGGCATATTATTTATGTTAATGAGAAAATTGAAGTGATTCAGTCACAATGTAATGCAATCTGCATGTGTAATACTCATTTGTATTGAATGATTGAATGTTTCTATTAGATTATGAATGCAAATGATCATATTATTCAGAATTTCAAAGGAATTTAACAAATTAGAAGAATTGAATATTGAATAGCAAATCTCTTAAAACGTCCAAGAGTTGGGGTTGCATAATAAATAATAAATGACATACTTATTACCTAGTTAACCGAAAGGAGTAATTGCCATCATTCATGCGTACATCCATAAACACTCGATTGATGTTGAACTCATTAATAGATTATTATAATACATTTCGTAATTGAGAGGACTAATAAGTCTACAGTCATGTCATAATATAAGGAGAGTCAAATTAAATTAAGTCATTCTCTGCCATCAACCGTCACCTTTTGACTTTTGACTTCAGTATTATTTTATGGATTTACACAACCTATTCGTGTTTCAAGTTTATTAAGGATACATATCTCAAATTACAAAAAGAGGGAGGAGTCTCGTCCATAATGCAATTATATTTTCTAATTTTGCTAAAACTATTGAAGTATTGAAAACTTAAAAGAGATTTTTGTAATGGGAAATAATTAGATAATGAAACAAAGGACCGATAGTAAACTCATATTTTGAAATACATTCCTACACGTTATGTGAACGGTCCTTAGAAAGTGTACTAGTCAGTCAGTTATTATTGTTCGTAATATTAATATTAATGGAGGTATTATTGTGTTCAGCTTTTAATGGTGCGATGATGTGGCCAAGAATTAGATTCTAAGATTCATTTGGGTATGGGTGAGTCCGGCGGGAACTAAAAGTGTCAGGAGTACCTCCCCCTTGTAAGGAGGGGTAATGGTGTCGAGAAAGAAATTCTTAAATGGAAGTGGGCAGTCTTCATTATCCCATAATGCTTTTAAGCTAATATTTTACATTGCAATATGAATTACTAATTAACACGCGACGTAATACTATATCCGCCTATTGATCTTTTTGAATAGAGATAGATAGACACATTATTAAATTAACTAAAATGCTATATTTAGATTTAATGTGCATGTTTTTCGGTAATTACATCAACTTTGTGCAATCGTTTTCTGGAGTAAATTTTGCCTGGCAAGCATTTCTATAATGAGTGAAGTATAAGCAAAATGAACATCAAACTAAATACCAAAAGGATGTCTGTCATTGATACCTAATAACCTGTAGTATATACTTATGTAGGTATATTCTATTCTGTTACATCGAGTGACTAAGCTATTATAAGTATAAGAACACTTCCTAATAATAACTCTGCCATTTTGATTCTTTAGATTGGAATTCCTGACACAGATTGACAGTCACTTTTTAATGGGTCCCCTCTTCTTTCGTTGGTCGGGTGACAGATGCGAAAGAGAGAGTCTCCTTCTCTAAAATCTATACATACCTATAGATAGACAAATAATGAAGCTAATAACAATTGTACGGATTACACATATAAAACCATTCATCTCTCTTCTGTCTATATTTAGTATACTCTACACAAACTCATATTTCTCAATCCTTCAAATCACTCATTTAATTTTTGAACTATTAGGTATGTACGTATGTGTTTTGGCAAATGTTTTCTAACTGGTTAAAAAACAAATAAATAAAGGTACAGTACACATTATGATAATAATATATTAATAGCAATATAAAACAGAATGAGAATGTATTCCTAGCTATAGTTAGTTCGTAATTAAATAAATAGCTATACAATATATTTATAAGTACAGCGAACTATAGAAAAAGATTTATGTTGAAATTAGTTGACGAGATGACATTACAATTTGTTTGTTTTCTTATTTCCTTATGACATGACTAACTTAGGATGCCAATAGCAAAAAAGCCAATAACCCACCCACTGCTTATATAAATAACTAATTTTAATATTGTAAATTGGTTTATTTATTGATTTGTTCGCCTAAAGACTTTTTCTGCAACTTTTAGTACAATGACAGTGACAAATATTGGAATGAATGAGCCAACCATAACTCAAAAGAAGAATGAGATTTTGCGTGTATCAATATACACAAAATAAGAATAGTAAACAAAGCAACGTGCAAATATTGTTTGTTCTTCAGTATTGTTTCTTGTACATTAAAATATGATCAAACAATATTCGTTCAAAGAAAAGAGAATGAAAAATGAGCTTAAAACACGCGTGGTGGCTTCTTGAAGAGACGTTAACGAAATCTGTTGTCACTGGGAGAAATGGATGCTATACCCGAATGACGTTTGCCATAATTATTTATGTAACACAAATCCGAATTTGTTCATTTGTAGTTTGTCGTTATTTCATACTTACTTATATAAAAATATATTTATTGTACTAATTAGGGATTGTTTCATAGTCTAATTTACATTTGTATATATTCTATATGTAGATATAGGAGATATACATATCCAGGGATGTATTTTATTACCTAAAAGCATGTCAGCTGTCGTCTCGTCTGTAGAATTCTTTTTCATCAACGGAATTGGCATTCACAACGGTGGAAAATAAATATTTAAGCAGCCAAGCCGTCAACAGAACAGAACTGCGTACTTTGTCAGTCACTCGAGTAATGCGACGGGATTCTTCCTTCTAATGTCATCTTTGTAATAATTATATATTTGCTATTTTCTCTCTATATACTTATAACACAATAATATGCCTTTAGATTTTAGATATGAATATCTTCTGTCATGCATAATTCTCATTAGCTTTCAATTAAGTCCTCTGCTTTGATAGAACTGACGATAGTACATTTAACTATTTGCATGAAGTCACTTGGCTTTCTCCCTCAGATACTCAGATCTCATTTCCATTATGATTTCATTGAACTCACAACCAGAGCTGGAATATGCTTAAAATTTCATTTCTAATTTCAATGAGCAATTTGAATATTTTCTCGTTTTAAATACAAAATACAGATAGTAGCAAATTCAACTCACAATCTGACATTGTGGCATTTGTAAATACAAGTTAAAACAATATATATTCAGTTCAATGTCCCAGAGATATTTAAAAGTATTTCTCCAGCATTTATTAGTACTCAAGTAAAAATTTAAATAGGAATAGACGTATGCGTAGATTACTATTTATTTAGGAAGAATACCATTAATAAATAAACAATGCACTCAAAGCTTGGTTTGGAAATTGTAACTGTCTCAATCTCGATCTCATTGGGATCAAATTATGCTCTTGGCTCAGCTCAGAGCATTTTATCATTTATATTTGTGAAGGTCTTCTTCCACACAAATACAACTAAAGAATGATGCATTTATATGTAGGACAAAGGAAAATGAATGACGATAGAGATGGTTACTTTAATTATCTCCGTTGATTGTGAATTTGTATAGAAGTTTGTATCAAATGATATAAATAATAATAATAATAATGCTAAATAAATGTATCATACAATATAGTGATTCAATATGTTACTCTATCTATATAGCATAATATAGAAAATAAGTACACTGTGTACATTAGAGTTGATTACTTGAATCAAAAGTAAGTTGAGGACGATGCAGTGAAATTCTTCTGCTTCATTAGCAATTCTAGCGAGTATCAACAATTGACAACAATACAAATGTTATTTAATGTAGTACTAGTATATATGTATGTCATTGAGCCTTTAATCAACCAAATATAAATGTCTATGGTGCCACATATAAGTATATAGATAAATATTATTATGACAATGTCAATATTATTATATTTCTTTATTTAACCTTCAGATCATAATTTAATGTAACAAATATTAAGAAGGTGGCCTAACAGAGTGGTGGTCAATAATTTAATATCGGGAGCAATACAACAATTAATAGTATTAGCGTACATAAAGTACTATATACTTACTACTGTACTGTACAAAGTATAGCAAGGAGATTGCTGCATGTTCCAAGAAATTAGCTCCAGAATTAATGCATACGCAAATCAATGAGCAGAATTTTGGGACCACCTGCGCCTTTGAGAAAATCAAAAATGAGCTACAAATAATACTTTTACTTTGTACACTGCACTGTGGTATTGATTAGTAAGTAATGATGATATTTAGGATGTGGCCAAAGAACGGGCCTCTAACTAATATTTTACGCATATAACTAAAGCAGCAGACAAGACACTATGACTTTGAATGTATTTATAGGTAATGGGAGCGAGTGTAAGAGCGGTGATATGGATTAGCTATTTGATGTATACAATTGAGCAATAAAGAAGATGTCTATGACATAATTATGACATGATGATATTATAAGTAAGGAGAGGAGAGGAGTCGCATTGAATTGAATTTAATTGAATGAGCAGCGGGCGAAGAGAATTGCAATTAAATTGCATTGCTTCATTTCCATGCTAAACTCGCCATAAATCCTACACCAAGAATCTTCATTTGACTTCACTTGACAACAAAGTGAATGTACGAATTCTGTACAACTCTTATAACTATTATCCACACTCCACTCTCCACACTCCACACGTACGGCCATATAAATACTCATTGAATATTTTAGCAATACAATATACATAACAATTCTCATCGCATCTTTAAAGAATGCGGCAAAGATGCGTTTGTGCATGGTGTATTGTAGGTATCTATCTATGGTACAATGTACAGTACTAACAGTATACCTATCTAGTATTACGATATCAGTGTAAAAAGTCACAGGAGGAATTTGTCTCACTTTTCGCGAACTTTTACGCTTCCCTCCCTCATTTTAGTCTTTTAACTACTAGTAATATGCTTTTAGTATACAAATCCTTCCAACATACAAGCCTCATTTTAATAAATAATCTTTCACCCCACCATACCACCAAAATTCCCCTTCCTCGGGCTTCTCTAACGTATATTGAAATTTTGATGCATGTATTTAGCAATAATCTATAAATATCTAGTCTACAATTGTTGAAGATGTCAATTGGCGTAATATCTCTACACTATTGCCTGCCTGTAATCTATACAAATATAATCGTGATACATAGAAACATCTGTTAACATGTTAATACTCATGTTAACTGTGATATATATAATTTTTAAACACGTCCCTGTCTTGTCTTCGTCCCCGTCCTAAAAATGCACCTTGCTGTTTTCTGGCCAGTGACATGACACTAACTAAACATAAAACTAGTTTAAGTTTAGGTATCTGTCTTGTCTTGAGTTTGTAGGTAGAAAAGTTGAGTTGTAATTCTATTGAATTGAATGTGGACTAAGGAGATGAGATGATGAGCATTCGAGTGATCGTGAATAACAGAAAATAGTGCATAATGGAGAACAAGGTCATTGGCTAATTTGAGTTGTTTCGTTCTATTCTCTTGGCTCGTTTACTGTCTTCAGTCACTCAGCTATTTGGTACATTTTACATGCCATTTAAATACTATGTACTTCTATATAACATAAATTAAGTGATAAATATCAGTAGTACATAGTTAATAAGATAAAAATCAGGTAAATGGGCTGATAATCATATTTGATGCTTACAACTTACAGATGATGTACTAACTGATACAGTAGGTTAGCTATGTATGTAATAACCACATTTACAAGTAAAAATGTAATGCCTTGTGATCTTGTAGGACGAGATCTGATATCTTCTTTAGTTTACTCATGTTTTCCTATATACCTAATAAATGTAGTTACTATATTAGTAGGTGTTGAGTTAAATAGATTTGTAGACATTCTTTATTAAATGGCAAGCTATGTGGAAATAATAAATAGCTGCGTATAAACATCTCTTATGTTATTGTATTTAAGTATAGGTATGTAGCTTGTTGGATGAATCTGAATGAAGTAAGTAAAGTGATGCTTTAACCATCCTCATGAAATGCCACTGCACTAAAATATTGTATGTACTATGCAAAAAATAATTTGTAACAGAATTCTACATAGAGGGTTTCTACTTAAATATAGTATAAGTAGTACATATACATATGATAGTAAGTATAGGTACTTGAGTTTAAGTAAGCTTAAAAGGATACTGCTGCGGTTGGTTTGGGTCCCTCTGCTTTACAGAATTATCACAGCAGAAGATTATTTGCATCATCTCGTCGTCCATGAGGCAACGAACGCAATGAAACGAAAATGAACACAAGAACGTGCATTTCTTGTCTATTTATAAGCTATTTAAGTAGTTGTACACAAAAGTTAGTAAGCAGTGCACATATAATCCAATGCAACAGCTTAATTCATTATTTGGTATACAAAATACAAAAGATCTGCAAAATAAAGAAATACTACAAGGATAAATTATGAAGATTAGCTGAGGAACTTCGTTCCGCATCAACAGGCTTTAGATATGCACTCTGCTTTAATATTATACAAAGTGTCGACTTCTCTACGATGATGGTTTTTGATGTGTAAGCATCTTATTATCTATCTTGAATACGTTACAACAACAACGACAACGGCAGAGCATAAAGGACGAATAAGGACATTCTCGCATCACATCTCAGAATACAGTACACGCACTGTAAAGTATTTGTGATTTGTAATCTGTATGGGTGAATGGATGATTTGATTATTATTGCGTTACATTATACTTCTATTGTCCGCATGGGACTAATGGGATTTCTTGACTCATCATCTCTCTACTGTTTCTAATTCAACAGAAATAATATTAGAATCAGTAGAGAAATAATGATTGGATTGGATATGTATCGTCAATGAATCTAATCTGTTGTCACCTCGATCGAAGCTTATTGCAGTCTTCTTATGTAACAAATATTGCAAATTATGGTAGATCCCTTACTGTTGATTCTCTTTCCAAGAAATCTTTAATCAAATTGTTGTATCTGCTTTAAAATAGCATTATCGACGTTTATTTAGAAATGAACGATAAATAAACCGTGGTAATCATTTTACAAAACGAAATTTTAGGTAAATAATAAACATGTTAAATAAATAATAAGTTGCATCATGCTTATAATAGAGAGCATTGCCTTTGATTTTGACAGATACTCCATTTGCCATACGTTGTAATTTAAGATTTTATAGGCGTGGTGATAACTCTGAAGGGGTTCGGTCGATTAACCTTATCTTGCAATGAGAACTTTATTGGGACATCTTCCAGGGTCATACAGAAAATTTAAATTCTGTATCTCAAACCTATTTGAGTTATGGACAAACAGACATACAGACATACGGACAGACAAAGCATTCGTATAAAGACGGCTAGCTAGAATAATGGAAAAATTCTAATGTATAGTTATTTTTAGTGATTTGAATAAATGAAGGATTTATAAAGGCAAATGATCCTGAAAATATGACAACGCAAAAGAGGTAATGAGCCCCAATGACATTACAGTGCACTTTTTTGTTTTCTTTCTTTCTCCCTCCCTCTACTTAACCATAACAATAGAATTATAATTTATTAGACAGAAGGAAAACATTTGAATCTTATTATTTCAACAATAGAATACAATGACGTTCTGTGAATTGCAATTTCATTGAGATACATTACACAGATTCTCATTTTATATCCTCCCGTCTTTTTCAGTATTTGAAAAGTCAAGTCATCTTTGCTTTCCAGACAGAATTTTATCAAATCTGATACAGATGTAATAAACAAAATGTGATAAGTACATGCAAACGTCTATAAATGTATGACTGTTCATTAGATTACAAATATTAGCTGCATTTCAACTAAAAAGTGTTAACTATTCGATACTAGAGTGGAAAATCAATGTAGATATTGCTACGGATAGGATATATTATGACGAAGATAAAGTTGGTTTATAGAAGATCTCCGTCAATGTTTGCCTTTATCCTTATTTACTGTTTGCATATTTATTTACACATTTTAGAGTTAAATTAGAGGAAGAAATAAATACCTTCAGCAAAGCTACAAGCCATAGCCATTATACTTCATGTAAGTAATTGCAAGTTGATGGCCAGTTCTTAGCACGTTCCCTTTTAACAACTTTTTATATTAAGTTGTTAAAAAGGAACTATTAAACAAAACATTTTATTATTTTTTATAAAATTATTAAGTAACTGCGCGTCTAACTGCATATGTACATATATTTACAACTAACGGATTTTGAAGAAACATAATTGAAAGGTCTGTCTGTACTTTACCGCATTGTTGTTGTAGATGAACAGTAACCGGACAAAATAATACGTACCTGGAACACAAGAATAAATCAAATTATTAGTTATGTTACTGTTAGAATTTTTATGTAAATAAGTAATATTTCACTTTAGTTAGTTAATAAAGTTTTGAAATAGTTTTAATAAATAAAAGGTAAGAAGGAGGAAATAGGACAAAAATGCATGTAAAATATTCAGGGGCAGACAAAGCAACTCGAAAGGTCTTCAAACTTTATAAGCCGCATCTTTTGAGAAATTATGTAATACAAAGATTCTCACAAAAGAGAGAAATGAAAATTCTCGCTAATTCTTCTACTTAATGTTTCCAATCACTAGCAATTGGGCAGAAATTAATTAATTCAAAATTATAAATTATACCTAATCAAAATCTTCTCTCTCTCTCTTAATGCAATTTATGCAACACTCACACAAATTTTAATATCATTACCTACTCATACCAGCCAGCGAATTCTATCGTCATTAAATACCTTGCCCAATCATCATTTATGATCAATTCACCATTCAACACATTTTTGCACTTTTCCTCAAATTATTTGTAATACACTCCAAAATGCATGTGAAACGCGAAATCCACTTACATATAAGTTTACGATTATAGAATTATGAATTAGTATTTGCATAAATACAAATAGTAAGCACCGATACCGACCTACTAACAATAACAATTCGCATTACACCTTATTACACACATTTGCAAGTATAAAGGTTTCGTACATAATATGAATGCCAAATATAATAATATGTATTCAATGGCATAATGCGGAAAAGACGTATTGGCTTGCTTGGCTCACTAAAAGTACACTTGGCTCACTAAAAGTACACTTGGCTTGACCATACAACTATTATTTATCCATTTATTTACAAACAAGCTTTATACACTTTACACGCACTAAAATTGCACTTGCACTACCAATTGTACTTTATATGTACTTACAATATTATGTATGTTTACAAAGCCAAAGAACTCTCCTCACCTCCACTATTCCATGTAAGCACTAAACCAAGGCAAAAATAATTCCAGCATAATGTATTTGTATTTCCACACTATGTATATAACGCCTATATAGTATAGATATGTATGAAGATATTTTATGTATCTATATATTTGCAAAATTATGTAATTTGTGAAGTGTATAAGCGAGTACTTGTAAGGAGAATTGGGAAGCAGTATAATAATTACATAATTAATGTAGTATAAATGTGCTATTACGAAATGTAAGTAATAAACAAAGGTAGGATACGAAACGATACTTATTTTTTATGTTGATTGGATGGCAATCTGAAACTTACTATTGGAATCAAAATGTTGCAAACATAGTTAAATTCGTAAGCAGTTAAATGGTAAATATCCTTCACAAATTCCCTAAAACTTTAATAATTTGAGTATTCGTTCATTCGATTTTGCAGTAAATTATTTTTAAATATTGATGTACAAGTTTTTGTTTTTGAAAATGAAGTTACCCAAAAATATCAAAAAATAAATGTCCGAAGTATGTTTGGGTTACCTTAGCTAGTAAATATGTAGAAAATTAATGAGAAATCTATAGCGGATATTGTGTTTGCCACGTGGGAAGCTTTTTCATTCACAGGGAGATAGCGAATCTTATGTACTCGAGGACTGAAATTATAATTTGCGAAACAGAACATCAACGCACTCTCATTTTATACTTACATACAAGTTGTATAATAACTAACAAGAAATAAATAAATAAGCCTGTATTTGTACATTGTGCTTGTATTGTGTATGTATACATGATAAGGAATGGCAGAGCCTTAATACACAGAGTAGTACTCAATTAGGATAGAATTGTAAATAATAAGAATTAATTAGCGAGTGCATTGGTTGGCATTTGTTAAGGTGAGTTCTTTGTGGAGGATCCTTAAGAAATAATATTCTATTTGAATATAGGTACCTATCTTTGTAAGTATCGTATTATAAGGTAATTGAATATGATTGTTAAGATGAGTAGAGTACTACAAATACATGACAATTATGAGATACTGGAGAAGGACTCTCACTTGCTGAAACAATTCAATGGCTTGGCCTCTTTTCAGATCAATTGATAGCAATTGTACAACAATTCAAGATTAATTGCAAAGTTCTCAGTCACTCTCTTCTTCATTCTATATTCTATATAAAACAAATTTCGACCTCGTTCACTAGATTAGCTCCGACTATATATTTATATCACAAACAACACCGTTTTAAAGGTCTCCGTCCTTAAGACATTTAATATTTAACTTAGCATTACTTAATTTACTAATTATCTATTCAAATGGTTACTTACCACTCTTTAGCTACATATATTCACTTTTAATTTCTATAAATAAAGAATATACTTGAGAAATTTTAAATGTCATCCCACACCCACATGGGCGCTAGTGATGAATGCAATACAAATATTTAATTCAGTTATGATTTACGTACATATGCATATTTGTTTTGTTTTACTATTTATGATATCAATGGGATTTAATTTGAAGGACTGCTATTTAATTGTTAATTTATTAACATTCGATTTAATACGGTTTGAAAGAAATGATGCCTCAACTAATTTTAAAGGTAACAATTCTCCGCGATGAGATTGCTTCTTCTATTGAACTCTTATGTCTTTATTTATTTATCATTTTTTGTTAACGATTTCAGATCTTGAATACGCAGTACGTTTTATTACTCTCAACCTTTCACACTCTATTTCCTTAAATATATATTACCTCTGTTTTTTTCTTCCTGCAATCCTCAGGATTATTCATACGTAATATTTAGAGTTTTTAAGCCAGATACAATGCTGGCAAATATGCACCTAACAATTTAAATTACTTACGTAGATACATATCTACCTTATCTATAGCATTTGATTATGAATTCGAAAATATTTCATTATCAAGCCACATCCATTGCCTGCAAGAATTTCTAAGCAGTAAATCTCAACTTGGAATATCTTTCAGTAAATCTCCCATAATAATGTTTCCAATCAAATCTCCATATTATTGTGTAATATTATTATGTAAACAGTTAGAGGTACCTATTTACTTTGATTTTATATTTCTCAACTTTTACTTAGTACTGTATAATAGGAAATGGATTTAGGTAGGCGTGGAAAGCTATCTCTGTAAGTATATACCTAGACGCAATACAATAGGTACAGACACTTAAAGATGAATTATTTGATTAAAGCTGATTGTGCAACTAGCGATAGAAAAATATAAGGATAAAATTAATATAATGCTTTGTGACATACCACCGCAATTAGTAATTAAATATGTTTTTTCGCATGTAATTAAGAATGTAGGGTAGGCACGTGGGTCGAAAATGGGCAGTATTCAATTGATTGTCAGGGATGCTACTAATTAGCAAATGAATAATTGATCTATGGAAGAACCAAAAATTGAATAGGTATAAATTTTTCGTACATTCATTACTTAAGTATTTAATTTATAGAATAGAATTTTTATAATAAATGGTATTCCCAATCGAGCAGGGTGACGTTACTATCTGCATTATACAGGTAACTATTTACAATGTTATTCTGGGTGTATTTTTCCATATTATAGGGATAAATATCTGCCATGAGCATGTTCACTGTTTTAAAATGAGATTACCAATCATATTTAAATTAAATATACTAAGCAGTAAAAACATTAATTTTAATCAAATTTGCTCAACTATCTGACTTCTATTTACTTGTGCTACAGTCTAATGTAAATTGCAATGCAATGTTGTTTAATAATCTTATTAATATTTATTACCGATAGTTCCAAACAGTAATAGAATTTTAAATTGTGGATAATTAACTGATTTTAGTGCATCAGTAACTAGATATAGGAAGGCAATGCCTTCTCTTTCATTTAATGAACTAACTAAAGAAACTTTGCAATAAATAATAAATAATTATTTTTTAGTACATTTGTATGTAGTTAACTACCGCGTTCAGATCCACTCATTTTATATAAATAAGGCCAAACTATGCATGCAGTCAGTTTGATTTAAAGTCAATTGAACAAGACGGAACAAAATGCAGTGTAAGAAACCCCTTTACAGTTTTTGCAATATTTTTCTATGGAGCACTCTACTCTAACAGTAGCATAATATGTCTATATACATTCTTAGTAGATGTATGGTATTGGTATGACTATATATAATTACGTACTTCTAGGTAGGCAATATAAATTACGTTCAGAATCTTACCAGAAGAGATTTAATCCAGATGATGCTGATATTATCGCTAAACATTTCTTAACTTGGGAGCATTTGCAATTTGAGTGCAATGCAGAACAGAACGATTTAGTATGTGTGATACGATCAATACGAAGTATTTATTATATTGTAATAGGCATCCAATCAAGTATAGTTAAATAGACCATCGCTTACACTTCGTTTCTCTATCTCTACCACTTTCAGTAACTCTAACTGAAAATAATTGTAACTCACTTTTCGTAATCTTATGTATTGTTTTGTTATATAAAGATATAAAGTGTAAGCTATAAGGAAGTCCAATGACTTAGGTTTTATTTATTTTATGAACTATTCTCACGTTGTAAAATCCCTGAAACAAACATCTTTATTCCCACACACCTTTAACATAGATTTAATTTGCAATTAGCTGTGTTTTATACTGTAAGGACAGTGAGTGAGGTGTTCTGTAAGTAACCGCCACCTGAATAAATGTTAAGGGAAGTAGAAATCCTGTATTATATTTTATAATATAATTATGCTATGAATGTAGATACATACTAGATGTATGTAAGTATCCAACAAATTCGGTATAGCTTTGGGCTTTCTGTTAGTCTACCAATATATCTGTACAAAAAGCTAAAAGGGACACATAAATGCACACAAAACGTGTACATATGTATAATATTAATACAAAAATATCAGCCAGCCCTAATGTGTTAGTAGGTATCTATAAATTTTATATTTGTATGCATATATGATTTTGTAGAGGATGAAGAGATAAGAAAATGATTGTAGCCTCAGCGTATTGTTTTGCAGAATATCGAGAATGACAAAATGACAATATGGAATCCCTTTGTCATCCCAGATTAAGATGATTTTAATTCTAGGAGCTTTATTCTTACCCTAGGAAATTCTGTGAACTAAAGTCAATGCTATTTAGTATAGTCTGTTATCAAAAATGTATGTACAATGGTAGATGTTGAATTATTAGATTAGGATATATTTTAGCTTTAGGTATTTTTGCTATACTGCAATTTATAATCATTTACTGATTGTTAAATAATATACATTTTAGTAGGTATAGGCTAAGCACATACTTATTTAGATGTCATAGCTGTGCAGATATCTTTTTTAAAACTATTATCAGTGGACATACATGATTTTTGTTCGTACACGTTACTTTACTTGTATTTACTTCTACTATACAGATTATTATATTTTAAGGGTGTGGGTGTATTGTGAAATTGTGATGTTTGTTTGTAGGTTGATGTACGTATTCGATTTATGATAGAGATAGAATTGTATCAGATCTGACAGAAGTTAAAAGTAAATCGACATCACCAAATACAGTTAAATTGTTTCTTTGTATTAATAGATGATAATATTATGAAGAGGACGAGTTCTTAGTAAAGAGTCTCATCCTCATCTGCTGCTGCTGGCTGGTTTGCTGAACTGTATTGTGAATGGGAAAAGACAATGAAGACATGCGATGGGATGGAGTGAGTGCAATGGATGGTTTACTTGACAAACAAAAGACTCTCCACTCACTATTTATAATCATATCAGAATCAAGATGAGAATGTGAATAGCCCAAAGTCCCTTTCCTAAGCTAAACTACACAACAAACCAAAAATGAGAGCGAGTCAAAGCCAAGAACACTCAAAGCTTCAAATCCCAACGCAACGTTCTCTTCTCCTCCAATCAACTAACCTTTTTCCCAAACGTAAAACACAAAACCAAATCCATGCACCTCAATACTGAACTGAATGAAGCAAATTGTATTTATTACGTTTTAAGCAAAAGGTCGGATAAGTATTCAATTAATCAAATTTTAATGTCTGCAAATATTTAATTGTACTCATTCGGTAAAGCAATAAAGCCCTCCTTAAGCGAATTTCTCTGTACCTACTGTTACTATATTTAGACCTCGATGGTCTGCTCTCTAAAGTATGGGTACCTACTATCTACATATAAAGACATTGTTTAGGATTACGAATTAACATTTAAAAGGAGCCATTAAGTATAACAGTACGAAAACGAGTGGCTGAGAATGAAGAATGCAACGTTTAACTGTTGTTTAGTGCAACAATAAGAATGACAGCAGTTTGGTTGCTCTAGTTTCGTCCGCAGAGATTAAGATTGCTTGCACAATGCAACGCACAAGACATGGGTATAATAATAGGCAGACTCTGCTTAGTAAATAAATAGTTCACTTTTATATTGCTGTGATACATACAGACTACAGAGTGATGTTGAACGGATAAAATGGCAACAAAGATTTGCATTTATGTATACCACAGAACAGAGCATCATAAGGAATGCAAGAGAATTGTCAATGCCAGTGAATACGTCTTCTTTAATTTAAGTACTAGATAGGTAGCATTATGTGTATCTTATAAATAGATCGTTAGATAGATGCATATGCGAAAGTGTAAATTATAATGTGTACAGAAAGGGAAAATTGAGACCATGTTTATGGTTGGTGGCTAGTTAAAAGCTAAAGTTAAGTAGTTAAGTTTAAAAGGGAACACAAAATAATCTTTAATAGCTGCAATATCCAAAGCACCTAGGAACCTACTTGACATTAATATATTTAGTGCATTACACTTATACGTGTAATCAAAACACAACACAGTAAATAGTAGTAATAGCTATGCAATTATTTTTATATCGGTATAAGTATACTTAACTGTGCTTACATTTGATAACGTTCACAAAATCGCTGGTTACACTTTCAATTGAAGTGCTGTGCCTATTTTTTATAATCTCACAGTCAGCCAGTTGCAGTTTGCAGTGAGTTAGTTTAAAAAGATTCCGTATGCCAAAGCACAAAAATTAGCATTCTCATGTCATTTATGTAGTCAGTTAGCTAAGGATACGTTAAATTGGTTAACTTTGCATTTTTTCACTTCGAATTAGCCTACCGTGCATTTTTGGGTAATTTCTCATGAATGCAGGAGCTTTATTGTGTACTTTGATTGGGATAACACATTCGTGTTGAAAAAATGTCCCACATTCTTAATTCCAATGCGCGAATTTCGATGATGAAAAACTGTCACCTTTTCTAACTTGTTGAAAATTCGCATGCATATTTTATTTGCATAAGAACGAGTGGCCGTGAAAAATCAGAATAGTTGAGAAGGGACTTTTATTTTCCAAATATATTTTGACCTATTTAATATCAGATCGTAAGTTTTAATCGTAAAAACCACATGGATTAAAGAAATGAGATGTAATAATGTCATTGTATTATATTGATATTGGTAGTACTATTGTACTTATTACGTAAGAATATTTTTTAAATAACATTGTACCATTTATCGTTACATTATTCATTATGTGTAGCAGTTAACAAGGAATTAGGAAGAAACACAACGATTTTGAACGGTGTAATGACTATGTGGTTATAGAACTTATCCTTAGAATACCTACCTACCTAGTTTATGAATTCTTTTGTATTAAAACCCCACAAAAGTTTTATCATATCGACTGAAGTGAGAAAAGAAGTCAAATAAGCTGCAAAGGAGAGAGATTCCGAGTTAACATACTTTTATCAATTGAAAGGGAATTCTCCTCTTTAACACTCGGCACCTTTTCTATTATATCTCTGTAGGTAGGTATAAGGGAATTCAAAAAACTAAACTATTCTTTTCAAGTTTTGTAAAGAAATCTTCTACAGGCGAGGATCCCATCTACTTTTAACTTGTAGTATACTGACTGAAAATGAGTGAAGGCTTCAAAACTTTAATTCCCTTTGAGCAATAACTATGTATAAATCGTACGGGTCACATTACGGAAACTCCACCGAATATCAGTAGTAGTTATCCTATTCGTGTCATGGAAGTTACATATTGTCAGACAGGGACTTTCATAATTCAAAAATCTCAGCAAGTGTTTTGGCTTATTGAAATATAATCCTTTATTTTACAACCTGTAAAGTATTTAGATTAGATGTGTATTCTTATACTACATACTAGTAATATTAAGTATGTCCTTCTATTTTTTAGCATTAGTGTATTTGTCCGATTTCTCATTTTAAAGGAAAGAATTTGCAAATTTATCCATGTAAAATGCTAACTTCGAAGGAATAACTGAAAGTGTAACAATTAGGTTCCCGCCTTACGGTTTACGTGCTATATTCAATATCGAGGGTGATCTTCGCTAAGGTGTTACACAGATTTTGCGCAAAGCTAAGGTGTTATGCCACACTTTTGAGCAAATTGGGATTTTACCACCAAAAAAAGACCGCATTTTTTTGGATTTTTTGGTGATAAAATCCCAATTTGCTCAAAAATGTGGCATAAAACCTTAGCAAATGGGCGCAAAAATGATATTCACCCTCGTTGTTATGAAATTCTTCCAACACTCGCACTCTTTCTGTCGACTTTTAAGATGACATTACCTAGTATTGGGTAGAATCTTCTATTCAGGAAGATACTACCCATTATATTGAAGAGTGGAATGATAATATAGTCTAATACTCCTTCCATACTTAAAATTAGAAAAAGTTGGAAACCGTCCCTAATGAAAGAGAAAAGTCTTATTTTGCATTCTTCAACTTTGAAGATTCTTATTTACTATACTTACTGAAAGTCAGAGTCAAACGGTATTGAATTTTATTCCGCCTTCCCTGTATTCACTTCTACACACTTTGTGTACAGCATTCCTTCTTCATACTTATCTTTGACTTTTGACTTTTTGCCTTGGTAAGATGAAAGGATCGCAAGAGCGTGTAAGTAAAGCATCCAGCAAGCAACAAGTTGATCCAATTGTAAATGGTAAATGTAAAATGTACGCTATGTATTGTGTAAAACAATTTAGTTTAACAGTTTTTCTGTCTTTCGACTAGCATCTGCAATTTGTTTAATCCTTAATTGTATCCTAAAATGCCAATTTTTATATTAGACATGCTGTTTCATGTAAAACATAATTTGTTAGGAAGTTAACTTTGCAGATGGTTCAACTGTGTACTTGTATTACGTAATTCAATGATTTCGATACCAAAAATATCTGCCGAACAGTTTTTATATATTTATTTATTTAGGACTACACATATTAATATTACGCCCACAAATTTTGCGACTTCGTAACCAAAATTAGAGCACATCAATTATTTCATTGAGAACACCACTATGCATTCAATATGTGTACTATTTATGCAACTTAATTGTGCATTTACTCGTTTTTCTGAGCTTAAATGTAAACTATTTTCACATTCATTCTTAATTTCTGTATGTGTCAATAGTAGCCAATAGTGCAATTATATAGGCAATAGGTATGTGTACTAAATACCTAATAATGATGGCAGTGCAATTCTGGTCTGGATTTATTAAAAATGGAGCTTTCCTCCTCTTAGATGTGTAACACTGACCACAGGGCAACAATAACAATGATGACATACTCTAGAAGATAATTAAAGTAAGTAGTGCAATAATATTTTTAAGTATTATGGATGGAATGACTGGCGTGACGATGAGCTCTAGTGCAAGTGCTATAATAGTATATGCTAAAATGCTCAATGAATAGTTATAGAAAGAGAATATCGTAAAAGTGCAGATAAAATAGCAAAAGATAGCCTACAACTATAAAAGAGCAACAAGCTAGCAAGCAAGTTGCAAATTAATTAGGAACTGGATGTCAGTTAGGTTATAAGTACTTGCTTGCGTGCAGGTGTAAACAATTGCATTATTATTGGCTATTGTTCCGTGTTCAAGAATGGAGTGATCTAATTTCTCTGTTCTGACTATTATTATTATTTACTATAAGAAAAGATTTTATTTCTGTTGGACGGACTCTCACTATAACTTTACTTATAGCTCAAGTCAAGAGACTCGATTGCCAATTCAGCAACAAACAGACAATGTGAAAATTAGCCATTTAGCTTTATGTCTCTTTGTACATCATTTATTTGTTGCTAAAACCTCCTTTAAAAGCTCGACGCCGGCAGGCGAGTAATGCCGACTTTCGACATGCGCAATGACGCTCCCGGTTTTCATTACTATTACTAAGTAAATCAAAAGATGCAATAATTGATAAAGACGTAGGAATACATACATACAAGTGATCTCTTACAATTAGAAAATGTCGCCGACGGGGAATTTGCTTCGGCGTTGCTTCCCTGACTCTTTTTACAGTATAATTACTAATGATATTATTGAGAAAAATCATGCAGAGTGCATTAGCTATCGTTACGCTGCTTTGTCTTCTTTATATGTATGGATTAACTGTCAAATTGTCGCTCTAGTTCTAGTTATCAAAATGTGGCAACCAAAATATTTTGATTGAGATCCCCGGAGATATTATCCTTACATAGATTACATAATAATTAACATTAATAAGAGCACACAATAATGTTTCATGTTAACAATCTTCGATATGGACATCCATTGGCAATCTAGCCGTTGTAATACAGTGTATATATTGTTAGCATATTTACACAGGAGTTAAGCAAGAATATGAATACCTACAACATAATGTTATCTACAGATTCCTATTTAGTTACCTAATCTTTTCAAATTAACTGTTGAAGGAGCACTTTTTGATAAGATAAATAATAAATATCTACGCTATGATAATCATACACAATAGCATACGATTATTAAAAATGTTACTAACCTACCTAACATACGCAGAAAGGTTTAGTAAACTACAATATGTACCTACTTATTCATATTTTCAATATAAATTTGATGCAAAGAATTTTTCCTATAAGTAGAAGCACCCTAGTCTTGTTCCCTTGCTTAACACTTAATAAAATTTCTTATTTCTTATATAATAAGTACGCCATGTAAGAAAATTAAAATAATTACGCAAAAAATGTTAAGGAAGCTCAAAGGTCAGCCGTAAGACATTACATGAAATATTTACCTACGTTTATTCTCCTCCAGCTATTTGTACACATAATTATGTATAAGAATTAAGTAAATGGATATTTAATCACCAAAACCAAAGGAAACCGAGCCACCTACACATTTATTATGTAAAGGGAAAGTTATAATCTTGTCTCCTGTCCTGTCTGCAGGACAACTAGAATAGTTGGCTTACATTAGATTAACACAGTGACATTTAGCGTGTAGTACAACTTACAACTAGTTAGCAACAGACAATAAAAAATAAGGACTTGTCTGCGATAGAAATGGCCCGTGCCTTATCAGACGGACGGACGCTTTTCTTATCTATGTGACTGCTTGCTTACTTATGTACTTATGAATGTATAATATAGGATATGAGAACAATATTATATTTAAGTAACTACAATCGTATAGCCTACGGTAACATATTATTATGTGTGGTTTGGTTTGGTTACCTTTTACCTATTTACTTATAAAGACATACCCTGTACTGTAGGTGCTTGTAAGTATTTACTTACATGTTATAAATTATTATCCATAAATTACAAGTGATAATATTATGGGACAGATAACTGCAAAGGCACAAAAGGCAGGTACCTCCACTCCACTTTATGTAATGTACTTAACTCAATAATAATTCACCTATTTAGTCGTTGAGTCAACTGTACCCTATCCTAAGCAATAATAAATTAAATTACCTACTTATTGTTACAGCCTCAACATTTCCTCTCTTTGTAGTTTGTGTTCTATTGTGTACAACTCTACTCAGTAAGATTCTCTTCCGTCTTCTCCTTTTATATTTATATTTACTTTATTACTATATTGCATACACTATAGCACAGCTTTTCCCATTCATTTCTTTACGATTCACATATTCACATCATTGCATAACAGATAATTACTATAACTAATTATGTAGCCTTAAAATACAAATTATGTAAATAATTGCCTATCCACGTACTCACATTAAATGATAAATGGTGGAATTGAAGACATACGACATGGCACTATGTGGGTAGATCTTTGTCTTCTTATGACATATTTGTAGGACATATTTTATGGTTTCTGAAGGAAATAGGTATTTGCATGAATGTAGTGCATTTATTTTGCGATACTTATTTGCTAGCAAAGTAAAAAGTAAGCACGTTGTTCTTGTTATCACATAATTGTTTGAAAATGTAGTTAACTTATTAAGTAAAGCTGCATACCTAATCTAAACTCATCATCTCCACTTACACTCTCTTTCCATATTAAATAAGTATACTGATATTAATTGTGAGTATATAAAGATTTCCGGCAGTTTTGTCTTTATTTGGATTGAAGTGTGTGACTTTGGATGTTCTCAATTGGGTATTGTCTAACGATTATCTACTTTTACATGCACAACTCAAAATTATGTAACAATTTCTTAGGCTAATTATTTTACTGTACAGCTAAGTATCTTTGCTAAACAGTATTTAATTTGTTTCAGTCATATCATGATTTAATTTGCTATTTAATTATTGTCTTTGCTATATAGTATTTGATATTTATTAAAGTGTGGCAAATAGCGATAGAATAGAATTACCATGCTCCAGTTATATTCTAGCTCATTCCAGGCTGGCCTGGAATGAGCTCTATATATATTAAGTTACTATATGTATCTTAGATTTTCATGGTTCTTGTGCGATTTGGCCAAGGAAATGTGGGGGAGAAGGCTTCAATGAAAATGAACTGAAATGCTGAATTTGCAAAACGTGCTTTTCCTCGACTATTCGCCTCCTCGTCTCGTGTCCTCTCCTCTTTCTCGATATTACATGCATTTATCTTTAATTCTAATATATTTACATATGAACCCAATAATATCGCCATAGATAGGGACACATATTAAATATAAGTCCTACAATACTGATTGAGTGTCCGGGAAAACAATATTGTGTATAGTGTACACTATGTGTATATAAAAAATACAGAAAAATGTAAAAACTGCAACGAAACCTGCAAATTCATATACAGACGTCTCCTATACTCAATGTTTATATTCATGCTCATGTATTACATATTATCTGTATATTGCATAACGGCATAGTTAGTAAGATATCCATACTCACAGTTTTTCCTGGTATAATTCTACTTGAGTGCAGTAAGTCATGTAGGAGGAATGTAAAAAGCAGTTAAAATCAGTTTGTATCTGGATATAAAGGAATCTGTGAAGAATTTGTCCCTCACAATGTACGTATTACTTTTAGTTCAGTTTTTATCACTCGACAACTTTACACTTTCCCCACTTAACTTCACTTTGAATCTCAATTTCCAAAGAAATAGTGAAGTCCGTCAGGACGAGGCAACGTCACGTCGTCTGTCATGTCACCCGGGTAGAGCAGACCAGACCACCGAACGAGCTTTTCTATTTCCGTCTCACATATTTAGATATTTATTGATTTTTTTATTGTTTCACTTTTTCCAGTTCACTCACTCACTCAGTTAAAGTTACTTACTGCCAATGTCTTCTATAATACCTATTAATCCTAAACAGTCCAGAATCCAGATAACATTCCTCTTTCCTACGGTCTGGATACTCAAGTAACACAATACTAAAGTAAAATATGTCAGGACGAGTCCATCTTTTCTATGGGGATGATAGAATTTTAGATTGAGCTGATAGATTAGATTACGCGATAGCGTTCTAGAAACAATCATTCAGAAACTGTTGTCAATAAAGATATTCTTTGCAACAGAAAGCATATTTATTATGTATTTATTCCAGCTTTAGATTCTCTCGTATAATTTCCTCTTTCTATGGAATTCTTTGCAAAATATGCAACACTATTTATATTCTTTTGTCTATGCCAAATTTTGATATATGAAATGAAATCTTAATACTAGAAAAAACGTATATGGTACAATAAAAGAAATCGCAAATACTTTTACGCACATTATTTTAGCATGTGAACAAATTCGTGCGAATTCAATGGAAATATTTGAGTATGGACATATTGAAAGTCCCATTCACAGCCTTTTTAACTTTTTGTTTTAAATTCGTCACCCTGGCTTTACTGTCTCCTGATGAAAGAACTCCCTTTATATTTGTGTACCTAATGCATAATAATGATGCTGGAATTCTGCCCTACTTTTTCTTATTTATGTTCTTATAACAATACAGTGTGCACTGTTGTGCAACAGTATTCAGTAATAAAAATTAGCAAATACAAATATTTAATTAATTCATGCATAGTCAAGAAGAAGCTGCATTTTCTATACATATTATATATTTGTTAATAAAATGGGAAACTATCAGTATATCATTGTTTACTGTACTCTAAGTAGATATATTTGTACTATACAATCAAATATTATGTTTTAAGTTGTACTTTTTATTTTCTATCATTTAGTGATTGTGCTTGTAACAATATAACTACACAACACACTACACTCAAAATCCTTCTGTCTGGATGTTGCTTAGCTTTGCACACTTTTTATAACTATTTTGGTCTGACTCAGCATTTCTATATTTCTGCTTGTTTTTTATTTTCTTTTGAATATCGATCAATCAGTTTAGTTGAGGAATGGCCTCCCTTGGCTTGGCTACTCCAATTGGCCCCATTATTTTCAGAATTGAACTTCTCTTTACAATTTCCTGCAACTTTACACTTTATACGGTAATTGAAGATTTTCTAAAGAGGAAACAGCACTGGCTTGCTCCCTTTTGAATTTTTGTGCTGAAAAATGATATCACTTATATTAAAAGTATAACATATAGTTAGTAGGGAAACAAATTCAATTTATCTATAAAGAGTAAAGGAAATGGTGGAAAAACGATTTTGTTTGCAAGCCCAATTGTGAAGTCCTTTACGAATATTTGGCTTTCATTTTTGCGAAAAACAGGAATACTGACTGCGTTCTCTAATAATTTATTTGCGTGTTGTGAATAATATTATCCTCTGCATATTATTATCATAATAATATCAATTATTATGTTATTGAATAAATGTCCCACGCACAATACGAATACACTGTAAATTGAATGGACTCATTCTATAATTCAGTAGTGTATCAGTATCAGTAGCACATACCTACGGAGAAGAAGTGAGAAATGCGTTTCTTAATTAATATGAAGGGAATGATATTCACATAGTACAGTACACGTTAAGATGCCTACATTATTCTATGAATGTAGATATACGTGTCTGTAAGGAATAATTCTTTAGCATAGAAATGCAAGTAAATATACTACAAGAGAGCTTAGTATATGTACATAGAATGTAAATAATAATATGAACAATAAAGATGTGAAACGGAAGTGGAGGAATGTGGAGTGGAAGCGATTTCTCTCTGCAGAGTCAAAGTTTATGTCATCGTGATATTATGGCTTGCCTTGGCGTGGCTCGACTTATTCCCCTGTCCGTGTCCGTCTTACTTACATTTTGTTACAATAGTAGTACAATGCAATCCATTGCAACATGTATGATGTATAGTATGCAGTATGCAGTTGAGATTATATGTATCCTATTACATTCTATCTGTTCGACAAATTATATGTGTATATCATCTCCTGCAGATTCAGAATTCAGACAGAAATATTTCTACTATTATATACCTAGATTAACTATAAGAGTTGTTAAATGTGGAAGAACGAGTTGTGGCAGCAACAGCAGCAGCAGGAGCCGGTTCCTTCCTCCTCTTTAAAATTTTATAAGGCTTAACACTATTATAGCATAACATAACGTAAGAAACACACCTGCATTCAGTGCATTCTTAACGTTTTTGCTTGTTGTGTTTAGTAGACGAGATTAGATTAGCCTTATCCTTTAGTAGTAAATAGTTTGCATTTTGTGTATGCTGTATTGTATTATATGTCAGACTAACAACATAACATAACATACGATACGTAACATAAACTTTAAAAAATCCTACAAAATGTATACACAGACAAGACAAGACAAGACACCAGCATTATTGTACAGAGAGGGAAACTCCAATGTAATTCACTGCACAATGCAAATGCAATCAAGTTGAGATTACCTACATCTACACTACACACAGCAATAGATTTAGAGTTTAGACGTTTAGAGTTTAGATGTTTAGAGTACATAATACAATACAAAATATTTGTTTAACTTGTGCATACAGATACATTGCATACGCACATAGATTGTGGAAAAGATTATATTGTATCTATGCGTAGACTCGTCTGATAGCATTTTGTTTGATTAATGGTTTGGTGGTGCATTGGTAATTGGTAGGCAGTTAAGCTGAAGACAGAACTTACTTACCCTTAACACATAAGCATATCTTAATTCACACAATACACATTATACACGTATCACAGTGACTAGAAATAGACAATCAGCTATTTAAAGTTTATGTGTGCGGAAGGAAAGGATGCTTAACTTAAAAGTGCTTGTCTACAGCTTCTGCCTGTCACACTCACAGGAAATATTATCCCAACTTGAAAATCTCCCTCGACTCAGAGAACATAAAAACATAAAAAACATATTTCATTTGAAAACTTGTGGCTACACTTACTGGCTACCTTGCAAAAATATTTTACAATTTTTAAAGGAAAAAACGCCCATTTTATGAACGTAAGTTTAAATGGGATTATAGGATTATGTTTTCCGATTTTCAGTTTTAATTCTCTAAATGAAGTTGCATTTATACGATTAATATTTAAAAATTTATATCCATCTATTGCCTGATTTATTTTACTAACTTCAGAAAAAAGTAATGCTGGAATGGAAGCATATTGGAAGTTCTTTTTAATATTTGTAGCCGACAGAAGGAGTACACAAAATAAAAATATTTTTTAGCTAACAATAAGAAAAAAAGGATGGGCACTTTAATTTACTCATTTAAATAATTTTTGTTTCTTCTGTATTATGCATAATATATATTTAATTTATATTTTATTAGTTGCAGGCATTTAAATACTCTCTCTTCTGTATTATTTTATCTTTAGTACTATTTACTTATGTATGCTCAATAATGTAGACACATCAGTGCACACAATAATGCAATCAATTACAGGAATGCCATTAGAATTCAGGATTCAGGATGATTGCCTGTCTTGTCTGTTCATAATTACCTATTGTTGCAATCTTTGCTCCGCACATCCCATATACAGTACAGGAATGCATAACAATAACATTAACAGTAGAGATACAGCCAGTCAGTCAATTGCAAAGCTAATATTTAAGTATTGTTTGAGATGCAGATGCAGATGCAAGTGATGTCTGCATATCTGTATGTACATTCGAATGGGAAAGAGAGTGAGTTGATTATGTTGATAGTATTTAAGTTTGAAGGGATGAAAAGAGGACTTGGCTCACTAATAATGGTTGGTTAGTGATTTGAGTTAGGATGAGATGAAGATTTAGTTGGGGGATCTGTTCGGATGCAAATAAATTACGGAGAGAGATAAAAGAGGAAGATTGCCGGATGTAAATCTAAATGCACATGGCCATCATCCATCCACAAAATAATTCCGTCTCACTCTGCACTCTCCACTATTATATTATGCATCTTGTACAAATATTTAAGTCTTATTTCTATTAACTACGTAGCAGAGGGATTATATTACATATAGTCTGCATATACATAATAATAGAGATACGAAGGTAGACATACACACGTATTTGTACTTACAAAAAAGATACGCATGTTATACGTACTTAGCTGTAGGTCTAAAATGTAAATTCATGTTCCTTGACTTGACTTGACTTGTGCTTGGGGTTGGGCAGTTGGGCATTCAAGTCGTATCACCACATAACTCAATTCAACCCAGCTCACTCTCACTTTCTCGTCTTCATCAAAACTGTACACTACACCTAATGAAATAATATTATTACAAAGCATCTCTTTCCAAGTAATAAGTAACGCTGTGAGAATTATTATCTACAATAAACTAAGATTAAAAATATGCACAATTATCTGTATTTAATCCGAAGTGGTTATAAACACTTTTTTTAAAACTAGATCAACATCTTGCTTTTCGTAATGCTAAATATTCAAATCACATTGATTTTCCTGTGAAAAAATCTGAAAAATGTTCTCCTAAACAGTAAGTACAAGATTTAACAAAGATCTGCTGTAAACGTATAAAGAGGGAGAAACCCAATAAAATATGAAATGCCTATGTAACTGTGTTATAGTAATTTCTGTTTCATGCATCTGCGTGTGCAAATTGCAATGCAATACGATAGACAAATTAAATTTAAATTGACGGTGTAAAGTAGTGTAGTGGAGTAGAGTAGAATTGAGTAGGTATTTTATATTCGTTTCCAATCGGATGCAGATGGTGATGCTGAAGTGCATCTGTACAGATGAGGATGGAGCCAAACAAGTTTTCAAAGAAACGGAAAGTGGAAAGGGAAGTTATCTAAGAGGAACATGAGCGAGTAACAGAGAAAAACGTGAGTCATGTAATCTGTGTGCTCTTGGTGGCTGTAGCTGTAAGCCCAGTCACTAGGGCACTCACTCTGTAGACTCTGTCCGTATGTATTTCATTAATTATTTATTAACCCACAACAACATCCACAATCAACCAAAGTCAATTCGTGTTCTTACACAAAAAGTAGAAATCAAATAAATACCTTATTACATTCATAAACTTGTAGATATCCAAAGTAATAACAGAGAAAATGTTTTTATTTTTAAGAAAACGATATAGGAATTAGATCAATGTCTGCGTCCTTTATTAGACAATGGATCGAAAATTGATTGAATGCAATATTTAAATTTATTTATTTATCGATTCTAGGTCTAATATAAAAATAGGAGATTAGGAACCGTGCAATCTTTCTTTTAAAAATACATTGCTCATATGCAATGCCTTGTCAATAATACTACATTTTAGACTATAATAAGAATCACACACAGATTAATAAGGAAGCAGGGTTGACGGCTGGGTCCCGTTGCCTTTATCATGACTGGCATTTCATCTAATTATAAAAAAACCTAATACAATAGCCTATGGATATTATGTATTAGGAATTAATTAATAGCTCACCACACAATCAGTTTTCTTATCTCCTATTAACGTAACAAATAAGTATTTACAATTAACAAGTTAAAAGGGGAAGTCAAATAACTTCATTTTGCTCTCATTCTCAATCAGACAACAAGATATCAACTTGTAGTAACTGCATAACATAACAAAAATTCAACACCATAGCATGTACCCACTACAAAAGTATACTTTCTTGTTATTACATTGTCTTACGTTATATTACATTAAGTACATTATAATGTAATACTCGATAAAAATGTAATAATTGCTGTACTAATAGTTAATAGCTTGCAGAGATACAATTGAATGGCTAAAAGTAAGTTATTATTGGAGATAAGGATATTAAATGTTGTACATATCTGTACAATGATCCGACTTTGCTAACATTTTTAATTTGGTTTCCATTTGAACTGTTATGTTATATTCAATGTAGCAAAGTGAAGTTAGTTAGTTAGTTAAATAAATCCTATAAAAAGTTTGTGAGTGCCGACTTGCCGTGACAGAGCAAGAAATAACAGAGCAGATAGGCTTTCTTGCAAAGCTATGCGGAGGAATGATTACTGTTTGCAAAACTAAATGCATAAAGTTGGATTTGTGTTTGTGTATCGATACGATTGGATTGAGTTTGCTGAGAAGTTGAGAAATAATTCCGAGTCAAGTCGAAGAATAGATACAAAACAAAGATACGTTCCTTTGCATTGCATGAATAACCATTTGACTGCGAAATACACACAAAATATCCACATAGGCATTCAGTTATGTCAAATTATATTACACACACTTTACTATAGTTTATAAATGTAAATGTGCATAATACTATATGCAATACACACTATAAGAAATGAACTAAAGTTCTTATATGCCGATAAGTTAAATAGTATTTGTTGGAATTGAAAATTGTATTAAAGTGTGTGCCCATGCATGTATTATTAGGAGAGAATTTCATTTCATCTCATCGAGGAAATAATAAGGAACTTGTAAGTTGCAATAATATTTAAATAGCTGAGCAAAACAAAACAGCGGCCGGCCCGGCGGCCCTGCCGGTGAGTCAAAAGAAGCCGCCCGCTCTGTATCTTTTCTGGTTATTTACTTTTATGTACATTATACATTACATAATACATAATAATCAACTAACTTTGCCTTATATAAACTAAACTACTTTAACAAGAATCCAGTCCAGTTGATTGAGATTTAGTTCACTTCATTTATTCCATTCGGTAAATACTACATTCTATATAGATCAACAATATCATAATATGAGAAACCCATTTTCATTACACTTTATGTTTCTATTTATCCCTAATGCATAATATTATGCAGTTCTACATAATTTTAAAAGATTAGCCATTTAGCCGTAGCCAGTTATTCACAACTACCATTTAAATGCCCTAATAGCAGCGAGTTGCACTTGTTTAATGGATTATGCCGTACAATTACAGGAATAATTTCAGTCTGATGTGATATCTTTCCTAATGCACATTACTACTTATGCATATATTTAATATAAAGAGATAGCATTATGTACTCCTGGTTCTGATCTGCTCCTCCTAACATATAGTTAACTACCTATACATTTAACTCTACTATAATATCTAATCTCATGTGCTAATATTCTTTTAATTATTTGCAAACCTATTTTACATGTGCATATGTATTTATTGTTATTTGCAAAGGGAACTTCCTAACAGGTTGTCCCTTCTAGACGCAAAGGAAAAGATGCAAATTTTCTCTTCTCATATCTGAATACGTGTGTTGTAGAAATTCTGCCCATTTCACACATTGCATGACAAAGCTAATTCATTCTCACTTTTCTACCCATTTCATATTTAATAATTTAGTATGTAAGGTAGATATGCAAAATAACTTTTGTTTTTACCTAGTATCTACAGCAACTATTGAATGAGTATGGTATAAAGTATGTGGTCCAGTTCAATGTGCAGAATTTATATAGAGTACATATAAGATGACGTGAAAACGTGCGTATCTGTAATTGTAGTAGTGTTTAATGAAAGTATCGCCATACCCATACATAGTACATACATACATACATACATACTGCAGAATATGTTACATATAACTATTTAGATTTTAGATACGTATCTGCTAAGGTCTCCATGATATGATAAACTGTTGCTACACAGATTTAAATTGTCTTGCATTTACTTTTCCTTTCTCAGTCGAGTCCAGATGACCAAGAGACAAACAAGCTGAGGACAAGCATGCAAGCAAGACCAACACATATTTCGTGTATCTACAAATAAACTACATAACGTAAAAGCAATTTGAAATTATGTCCTTACGTTTTCGTTCGTGCTATTTTTATCTACAAATTGTACGTATGTATTTAAGTTTCAACATTTATGCTATGCTATTAGTATACCAAGAAATATTAAATACTAACAATAATTATGTGTACAAAATGTAATTGTATATAAATATATTTTCACATACAAAATCCTTAGGTATGGTTAAATGTCTTCGGAATTTTATGAAGTACCTCAAACAATCTTACAATTACAGCAATAAATAAGTTTCGTAGTTACATTTCCCATTCCCTATATTATGCTCATTTTAATACAATCTTCATTTCACTCTCCGTTGGCAGATCATGCATTAAATATGCACATACATTGATACAAAATGTAAATGTGCATATATTGTATTAGTTAGGTAAGTTGCTTACCCAAACAAAATAGGTAGAATAAATATAGGAGATTGTATTTGAACGAGTCTTTCGTACCAATTCCCAACGAAATGAAAATGCCATTCTATAAGCAAACCACTTTGCAGTTTGCACTCACTTCTATTAACGATAGATAGAGATAAGCGTGGCGTAAGTAAAATAAAGTCCACAGAAATAATAATATGCACGTACTGATACTATATAACTACATACTACTATGCAAACTACCCATTTGCATTTCCATTAACTTAATTCACTTTTCCTACGTTATGTTAATGTTAAGTACTTACGTATATTAGCCCAATTCACTTGTTTTACAAGATAGAAGGGTGAATAGCTCAATATTCTGTACATATGTACATAAAAGACAAAGACAAGACATGCATTATTTATATTATCATGTTCAGTGGTCACGACTCTATAAGTTAATCGTATTTAAAATTCAAGTTATAACATAATAGTGTGCAAATACATTAGACTTATTAGCTAAGTGTTTCTAGGATCGTAAATAAGAATTTTTATTTGCATATGTATTTAGTTTGCGGAAGAGTCGAGTGCTCTGTTCAACTGTGTTACTTACATTACATTACATACATTAGGTCTCATGTAGAACATCATCTACATCTACATAACAAGGATTGATATAGTTTAGTACTTAAAGTTGTTGCATCGTGCACTAATTAAGTATCTGGTCTGGTCTGGCAGATTACATATTATGTATTTAGTGTTCATTAAATTTATCTATATTTATAGTATGCATGTATTTATATGCATATAGGATCAAGCAAGCATAATTTAAATACATTAAAAATTAAATGAGTAGAAGTAGGATATAAATAAAAGTAGGCTACACTACATACACAGCTAACTCTCTTCTCTATTTAATATTTAATACAGATTCATTCACCTTTTTTGGATCAGCCTCTTTATCATCCTGTATTCTCAATCTATAGCCACTGGCTATAATGCGTAGCACTAAAATATTGTGTATTTATATTATATGCAGATGGGAAGGATCCTTAACAAAAGAGTATTTATTTTTATGAATAGCATAGGCTACTAAAGTTAGTGAACTAATTTTATGCAAGTATTCATTTAAATAGGGATAGCGGATAGTATATCTTTATTTTAATAGAGATAATAATTTTCTTGTTGCTTACCTCAATTTCTAGATATCTGTATGAATGCACGCTTCTCTTTCCAAAGTCAATCAAAAATTAAGGCAAAGAGGAAATCTGAGTTGGGTAGCGTAGCCAAATGTAAATAGATTTTGTGGGCTATAAGATTCCGATGAAAAAGTAATGGAAGCACAAAGTATTGAGCCACGAAGTGTAAATATCCTTTTCCTTTTCTAGTTTGCCTAAGGAATATAGCCAGACTTGACAGAGTTCTAATTTTTGTGCAGAGTCGTATAACGGAAAAGTTAAAACAATGGATAAAGTAAATAATGAAGTGTCTGATCTAAAGAAATGAACACTCTCACAAACCAAGTTCTTCTGAGGAAGGAATCTGTTGATACTACACAGATTTGGATTTGATGTTTGATTTTCGAGTGAGGGAAGTGCAATGGAATGGAATGGAATTGTCCAAAACAAAATTGAGAAAGTTTTCTTGAATTCACTCACTCACTTGATAATCTAAGTTATTGTCAGTCAGATGAAGGCAGGAACAAGAAGTCGTTTATTTAATCCAAATCCAGCTCAGTTTCAGCTTCAGCTTCAGCACTGAACTTGAATGATAATTAAGAATCGAGGAGAACGTTATATCAGAAGTTAGATAGTCAAGACAACACCTAATGTAATCTAATAATCCTAAATTCTCTATGTGAGAGTCTAATCAGAATCAGAGTTTGGCTGGCAGTAGAAAAAGTCTCCCTCAATCAAAAAACTAATAATTAGTAAAGCAAAAGTACACTCTAATTTCAGAGAAATTATTTACAGATCATCAGCCTCAGTCAGGAGATGTAATTATTTCACTATCTCAAACACCAACCCTTTTACAACTAATTTTTAGTAATAAATTCTCACACTTGTAACTAATTACAGATCATATCTCAAAGTCAATCAATAATTTGTTTAAAGGGTCACTGCCTCCTGAATTCTTGGTGAACAGAATTTGCACACAGTCACAATCTCTCTTTGCCCCACACCACTACTGTTCAAAAAATCAAAATTCAAAATTCAAATACACAACAGGATGACACAAAAATATTTCTTCATGTGCGGAGTTCGCAAAATATTTCCTTAATCGCATTAATTAATTTGAGAAATTGCTTGAATGGTTTTTAAGGTTCTTAAACATTGCATAATATATGCAACAATCTCTCGTGTATACAAATATGTGCACTTCCCGATAGTGTTATTTTTACTTTCAGAAGATTCAACAGGTGAGTCGGTGTCGTTGTCGGTGCGGTGTTCGTATTAAATGCTTTTCGGGTCCAGCGGACTGGAGGGCTGGGCTGCTTTACTCATATAGGATCTGGACTAATAATTGTGCAGATGTAGTACAAGGGTTTATTTTAGAGCGATAAATTTTTGTAATGAATAACCAGGTAACTAAGTAAAAAGAATAGGTATCCTCATTTTTAGAATAATGATGAATAAGATGGAATTGTCTGTTGTTGCTTGGTGGTTGAGGGAATAAGAGAGACTAAGGTGGACGGTGAGACAACGAGATTCTTTTGCCGAGTTGCTTACAAACTCCTTCCTCTCCTTCTTCGCCTTTTTACTCCTTCTCTATCTATTTATTGTAGATATAATAATAATATACACATGCCACATGCTTGGATACCTAAGTACTACATAAGGTATGAAAAGGAGTTAGAATTATTGTACATATATATGTACATACCATATTTACATGTATTTACACATAATACCTCCTGAACTGAACTACACAGGTAATCCATCGGAAAATGTGCATGTTTTCTATCTAACCACATATTATAATGCTATTAAAGTACATATCGAATGGATAGATACCTCCCTGCATTACCACAGGTATGCACACATTACATTATACTCACTTACAGGTAAGAAAATGCAAGCAGTGCAGTGCAGTGTAGTGTAGTGCATTAACTTGCAATGCAGAGTATGAGTAGTGTCAGTGTATTACTATAATATGTAGACGGAGTAACAATGCATAAAATAAAACACAACGCACATATATAGATGTTCCTAACTCAAGTAATAAAGTATGGGTAGAAGGTAAGTGTACTTACTCAGGTATGCAATGCAAAGTGTCTAGCTATCTATCTCTACGGATGATAGACAAGAAGAAATGCGTTCCTCTGCACTCTCTGTATTACTTTACTACACACTTTTGTGAATTTGATGTACATTAATACCAACATGATATAAATTGAAATACATAATTATATTAATACTGTGCAGATTAGTGTTTTAGGCCTCTGTATATTAAAGAATGCAACAATATACATAGTGTATATATGTTACCGGTGCAATCATTAATAAGACATTATCGGTAATGCTTAGGCAATAACGGTAATGTTCCCAAAATTGCAGTTTTTGGGTCAAAACAGTTATAAGACAAATTTTTAATAAATATTTGTTTTTTAATATTTTTAAAATTTGAATATTATAACATCAGTTTGACTAAACAGTTAACGCGGAATCCGAAAAGTGTTACCTCAAGACTCTGCTATTAAAAATGGCCGTTTTATAACCTGTTCAATTTTAAAGGAATGTAGTATCGCCATTTTTCATAAAGGGTTGAGGGTACACTTTTCGATTTTATGTCAGCTGCTTAATCAAACTCAAGAAAATTCAACATTTACTAAAAACGAATGTTTTGATCCAAAAACTGCAATTTTGGGAATATATTACCGTTATTGCCTATGTATTGCCGATAATGTTTTATTACCGATTTACCGGTAACATATATACCAAGTGCTACCAACAATCGCCATTTAGGTTTTTTCTTGAAGAATGGATGGCTGGATGGATTAAGGCATTTAGGTGTATTACAGCAATAGTAAGCTTGCATTTGGTTATCCTCTCGTTGTCTTGTAATAAACGTTGGTTAGCTTTGCTTGGTCTCCTTAGCTATTAATCTGAAACTTGTACTACATAAACGTACACACTCGCTCTACTCTTAAAACTGAGATTCACTGACAATGCAGTGTGTTTTATCGATTTGTATTAGTTAAGTTAAAATTGAAGACAAATACCTAATAGAACATTGTAGAATAAAACTTGAGAAAGAATGGTAGCTTAAGTTAGTGCTTAAGTACAAGTAATATAATAAATTCTCAAGACTTAGCGCAGAAATTACATTGAATTAAATTGTACACACTGAAATGCTAATCGTAAGAAGCAGTATTGCATGCTATTGCTAACTGTTGCTCGAAAGTCTACTAAAGGTAACGTAGTCGTACGTAAGTATTTGTAAGTGTGCGTTTCGTCTCATCCTCACCTCATGCTCATGGCTTATGTATTTGTATGTGAGTGGAGTTGAGTTGGTCACATACATAATCGTCGCTTACAATATGCCATTGCATTGTTCCTACTAAATAAATATCTACATTTACACTACACAGACTTAAATAAATATTTAAACCGCTTTCATGTTTCACATGATTAAGGAATAAAGATTATTTTATGCTTCGAGTACTGGCACTCATTTGACTCCTCTCCGTTTCTATTTGCTGTGATTTTGATTGTTTTGTCATAAATCCACAACAGTAAGCTATACTGTTGTTTTGACTGTAGGTATTTATGTTATACATAAATATTGTGTATGAGATTTTCTTATAGGTCGGTATTTTGTATTGTATGCGCGATTACAAATCTATACAGGCGGACAGACAGATAAAGCGTTCGTATAAATCTCAGTCGCTTAATATTATGCAAAAATTTGTAAAGGAGTTGTCGTCGCTAAATAAATAAAATGCAATTATTATTAATTAATTTGAATAGTGGGCTAAGTTAGTTAACCTATCATTTAAAGTTCATTTTCTATATTTTATACTCACTTTTAGTTTAGGGTATACTTATATCTGTTGCTATCTATTATCTATATACTAATAGTATCTATAGCAGACAAAACGCAAAACGTTTCTTGTCATTGGTCATTGACTAATAGTTCCTCTAGGAAGTAATGCCATGCCTAATATTCACCAATCGATTTGCTACATATAATATGCTTTGCTTTAGTTAAAGTTCACTTTTTTAACTCCACATCACACTTAAACCAGAATTCAACAATTAAGTAGACACGAGTCACTACAAGAGGAATGAGGATATACAATCAGTAAGACTTTAATTGTAACAGTAACCGAGACTAACAAAGTGTGTCAGCAAAAAAAAGTTTTGTCTCAATCTCACTGCACTTGCACTGCTGTGACGTGAGAGAACATCTTTCTTTAGCACATGCTTTTTTAAATACTTCACAGTACACAGTACAGCTTAAACTCATCATATCACAATCTGCTACACCTTCGATATATTTGGAAATACTATACAGAGCCTGTCTCATCGCATCGTCAAACATACATCTGAAGGAAATTTTTATTAATGATTTCTAATTTTCTAAATTGAGTAAAAGATAGAATACTCATTTTGCAAGTTTGATGCAACAATAGCATACAGGTACCTTTAATCATTAACTAAGACTAAGCCTTGTTAATAAATGTCTGAATTGAAGATAAAGCTACATTAGATACTCCCTTGTTTGTGCAAGTAAATAAATAGCTATAAGGTCACACTAAGAGAATTGGGAACTAAATATGACCATTCTTTATTTTTAGGAATGCAGTTTCTCCAAACAAGTGCATTTAGTTTTTTGCTGAAATGACAGAAGTGCTATTAGTAATGATGCAAATTACTAAGACACATGTATGCACTAATGCCGCATTTACATAATGAATGCAATTGATGAGACATATTTCCCAAATTAGGAGATAGACTTGCAACAACAGGCATGTGATCTTTTATATTTAAAATGAATTGAATTTTGATTGAGTCAAAGGGATAAATGAGAAGAGCCGAATCATTGTTAGCTTTGAATAAAAGCTAATAAATTTTCTAACCTTTGACTCTTGTTGCGTTTGCAGATTTTAATTGTCCTATTAGGGACATGTTGTCTTTTCTATTTCATCTTAACTACAATAAGTCAAAGTCATAACATAGCGAACAAAAACAATTACCTATGATTCGACGGTAATTATTTATTGAGAGACGTATCATTCCTATACATATTTGCATCTATAGGTAAAAGAATTCCGCAAAATAATTGGCCTGAATTTTTTAACAAATGTAAAACAGAGTTTCCCCTTAATGAATGAAATACTCAAATAAAATGCGAACAACAGCAAATTGTTGCTTTGATTCTGCAATTCGAATTTATCTTCAGGTTATATACACAATTATTTATTGTGCATTGCAAATGAATTTGCACTTTATATTTGCAAAAAATCTGATCTGTCTGTATTTAGTATACACGAATTACTAGAATCGTACTTTTCTACTTAATATTGCATTGTCCCCTCAATGCATACTAAAACTAAGCGGTGGCGGTACCTAAAAGGTCGGCATTTTACTATTAATTTAAATAAATATGTAGAAACACTAATTTTATTTTTGTAGAAATTATTTCCACATTTTTGCAAATCTGATGAAAGTGTGTCTGTCAATAATATTTTTGTTCGACCTCTGTCTGCATTACGGAGATTTGATCTTAGAAACGAATTAGCTACGTATTATGTAGAATAGCAATATGAGCAATGATGATTTTTGTATCTTATGGCATGTATTTACTACATACATGTATTTGTAGATACGACGTTGCTAATAAAAATGTGTAGGCATTAATAATAATATAAGTAAGAGAATAATGTAAGCAGGTCGCAGACAGGACAGGAATATAATTGGCAGGCAGGCAATGCTGTTGCTGCAATGATCTTCAGATGATGTGTGTGTAGATGTATTTAAAATGGAGGTGGAGGGCGAGAAGCCGAAGGCGACTGACTTATTAAACTCAAATTACGAGTAAGGACCATTTAATGTATTTAGGCAATTTGCTTTCCCATTTCTCATTACATTATTAGCAATTCGGTCCAATTGTTTCACGATGAGAAGGATATTTCGTGATTACTTAATAATAACTAATGTTGTTGCGCCTACGTCGTATTTCGTATCTGCGAACATGTAATACCTAATGTTTATTTTGGTTTAGTATGGTGTACATGATATTACTAAATACTAAATACCTGTGCAGAATCGCTAAATAATTAATACATGCTTTAATAGGTACTACTGATATTTTCCATATGCCTTTTAAGAGGTAGGGTAAGAACGAATCGTCACATTGGACAGCTGAGGTGAGCAGACAATTAATCTTTGCGCCTTGATGGATTTCTTTAGTTATATAAGCTAATCTTAACATTTTTAATTTATGTCTGGATGGATAAAGGTTGCACAATAACAACGGTTCTTTTTGAACTTCTGTGTTGAAAAAGAATCTTCTGGGCAGGATTGTTCCACATTTGAATAAATTGAATTTAAATGAGCTACTGTATTTTGAGGTAGAGGTTTTCTATTTTAAGTCGAGTCACGTAAATTGTAAATTCAGACAGAGGACAATTTTCAGAAAGGAATATAAATTTAGATTTTAGACAATTATTTATGTTGGCCGGTTATTTACAATTTATATGAATTTCTTTAAATATTTAATTAGTAGGTCAGATGTGCTAAATTGTCCTAAATGCTAATGGCAATTAACAATTAACTGTGGGCAAATATTATAAATATTGTTGTGTAACAATGTACACAATGTATTTACGATTAGCTAACGTATGTAGGGTACCTGCACCACTAAATTTATACATGAGATTTCTTTGGGTTAAGTATAATCTGACTTCAATGCAATGCACACACTTTATTTTATTAATTACAAATTGTTATTCTAGAAGAATATCAATGAAATACTTTCTGCTGTGGCATACCTCTGAGTAAAACAGTGGAAACTACTTATTAATGTAAAAATGAACAAAAATAATTCTGTTAAACCAAAGTGAATATTTTTAAATTGCAAAAATAATGTTGATATAACCAAAAGTAAATACGTATCCCTAAATCCCCTAATTATATTGTGATTTTAAGACAAGTTTGGTATATTGCTTACCTAAGTTTTCATGTCTATTTTTCTATCAATAATTTATAACTACTACTACTGAATGCCAATTTAGAATGCTAATACTTATAAATACTTATGTACTATATACCTAATTGCCTTATGTATCCAATCTTTTATAATAATAGTTGTTGACTGACAGATCATGCATTTGTTTTATTGACGGGACAGTGCAAGACAACAAATACACAATTTTCAATTAAGGATACACAGGAACATATTATTTATGCTGTTAATATATTATGCAGTAGTAGGCTACTGTAGGTATCAAGATTGGTAGCTTAGAAGATCGTAATTAAGATATAGTTATTATATAGTACTATGCACTGTTATGGAATGAAGCAGTAAATTGGCTGCTCTATGTGATTTGATTGTAATTGTCCTCTAATGCTAATTGTTTCAGGACACTCGTACATAAAATGTAATTGGAGTGAGTGCGATAAGGATTAAAATCAAAGGAAATGGATTTTCATTCTTCAATTTCTAAATGTTCTTGACCGTGGACCAAAAGGTCAGGCTAAATCATACTTATTATATCTACTACTGTTATCACTTACCCTTTAGAGATTATAGAGCAGTGGTTCCACTGTAAATTATTAGCGTTGTTCAAAATTTATTTTGTTAGGTATCATTAATAACAGTTGTTTAAGTGACTGCCAAACAATTTATTTTCTAAGAATTTTGTATTTGTTTTTAATTAATTGGAATTAAATCGGAATTAATATTTTGTAAAATATGTATATTTAAGGAATAGTACTTTGTGTGCGCTAAGTGAATGTATTTGGTTTAAAGAGCTGAGAACTGAGTGAATGATTGACAATGCCAATGCTAAATAAAAAATGAAAGTCCGTGCTCCGATTTTTAGTTTAATGTCTTTCTTTACTCTTCTGATTAAAGTTTGTTGTTACTTATTGTTAAGATTTTGAGCTCCCTTCCATCTAAAAGAATTTTTAAAGTCGTTGTTGTTCTTGGTCTAAAGTGTGGCTGTCGTCGTCGTGTCCAATTGCTCTCTCTCTCTCACACACACACTTTATATCTTGTGTTGTGTGCTCTATGAATGAGTACTTTCGCCCATTACCAAACAATGGAATGGGCACACTGGGAACCTTGAGTTGGACAGTTAGTCATCTCATCACAACAGACAAGACAGCTAGGACAAGACACAGAACAAATCTCAACACTGCACCAAATATTTAATAATCCTTTATGTAATGCTAAATACCTTATCTTCTAACAATAAATAAGTATAACACACACTGTCATAATACGTGCATGATCCCATATACCTAAACATTTAGGCCGGGCGGAGTGAGATAGAAATAAACCGTAGCAAAACGGATGTAAGCATAGTAACGGAGTATTACAGAATAAGGTTCCTTCTTATATCTCACATTGCCTTGCATAAAATACACTCTAGGCCGCATTTAGGTTTAGTTTTAAAAAATAATAATAATTATTCAACCGTTACAGCTGTACTGTTTTCTGTATAAAAGACCAATAGCCGTAACTATCAATAATTTGACCCATTTTTAACCAGTTGATCCTTAGTGCCAACCCTGTCGATATCTGAAGGGAATTCAAAAAAGTTGCTCCCTTCTAATATTATCTTGTAAACAGACAGACACGGTCCAGACGTTCAGCCGGATACAAAATATATTCAGATAATCACATAAATACATCCCGATACATTAATAACTATACGTCATAGTAAAGCTCTCAACAGTCTCAACCTACCTTTTGTCATGTAAATGTATTTCATGCTTGGCCCGCTCTACTAAAATACTCACACACAGCGAACACATTGCATTATATTGAATGTAAATGCATGCATAAATGAATATCGTCATAATTGTAATTACAAGCGTATATTTGGAATTAGTTGGTGGAATTTAGGGGTAGTCTAGGTAGTAGGTACCTGATACTACTGTACGTGTATATTCTGTATATTGTCTTCATTATTATAATAGAGTACCTATATGGGTAGCAGTGTACAGTGTCAGGACCCACCAATCCAAACGCGGTTCATAGTGACTGGCATGTAAAATGATTTTGACAACTGCTTCTCAATACGCAGTACTTAAATGATGCATTAGCCAAAGTTACACAATGCTAAACTAAATAAATTGCTAAGTAAATGAAGGAAAGCGGCAGGCAGCACGGAATGTGACATGGCGTGGTCTGGTCTGACCATGGTTCATTTATCTTGGTAATGGAACCCAATGTTTAATGTCAAGTTTAAAAACAATCTGATTATTAATTGAAAGGGATAGTACTGAAAAAACAATATGCTTTTAAGATAATTACTTAAAGATTTAGTCTCAATACACTATAATGCAAAAGTTATTAAACAGGCTTATTTCACCGACAGCTAAATAGCAAGTAAAATACACATACTATTAATTTGTGGAATTTTTAGCGATATTTTGGTTTGTAGTCGTGTCGCAGCTTTAATTTCCCTGACTTTTGGCAAGGCCACCGTAAGTATTCCGCTTTTGTACATTTTGGACTTTTGCATCTTAGCATATTCCCAGTTCAATATTTTAACTAACTAAGCCTGAGAAAATGATGCGGACGAAAGATTCCTGTTTATATGGTTATATCGCTCCTGTGTACATATTTAGTATATCGGATTTTGATTTAGCAAAGTGCAAACTAGAATCATATTACGTTTAAATAAATAGAATTGATTCCAGTCGAGTCAAATCATTTCTGGAGTCTGGAGAGGTCTGGAGAGGGCTGCTTCTTAAGTGTTGAAGTTGAAAGGGAGAGATAGTGGATGGTGATATTGTGTTGTGGTGGGAAGACAAGGGAATGCATTGAAGGAAGAGACTTGCTCCTTTGTTTCCTAATCGTCTGTAAACAGAGCGAGTAACGTGGATCCCATTATTCCCATTGTCCACTGAATTGCAGGTTTATTCAACGGAAGGATTGCGGAGAGAGATAATAGCAATTGTTTATCGATTATTAAGGAGCTCGTCTCCTTTATGGATTTGTTGTGTCTGTTTGTCGGTATCTATACCATAACTATAAAACGGTCTGGATATCGTCTTCAAATTTTCAGTTTTTAGGTTTCTCCGATGACATCATTGAAAAATGGGCCAGCCGGCCCAACCCACTTGAAATTTTGTCCTCGCTGCCCATTTATTGAAATTGCAACATATGGCAAATGAGGTATCGTTGGAAAGCTTATGATTTCAAGAAACCAAATGTAAATCTCAATTTACTCCAAACGTGGGACAATTTGAGATTTCATGAATACTCAATCACCACGATCACCATGATGACCTCCATGATAATCACAATAATAAACAAGCAATTAACTTGAATGATAATGCAAACTCCTTTTCTACAACGTTTACTACGGTTTATTTCTACTCCATTTTCCAAGATGACCGTGTAAATTGCATTCTCTGCCTGTGAGAGTGCAAAATAAGGTATCTGTACTTATTACAAACCTAAGTCAAGTCAGGTTTTCAAGTACCTTCTCACGGAACTCCATTCTTCCTAATACACATAATAAAGCATTCCTAGCTTCCCTGTAAACTAAGATTATTAATGTATCGAATGCACATTCATGGGAGTGAACGACTTAAACTTTTTAGAGAGTTAGGTAAACTGTTTTGAAGTCTGTTTGGAGATGTCGGAAGAGTAGGTTCGAGAGGAGTTTCGTTTCGTAAATGGGTCAAATTGTTCCAGGCGCCACTGACCTTTTCGACACTTCTTATTTTAGTGATCATACTTGCAATTAGAGTAGCCACTCAGCTACATCCGTTTTGTAATGGTTTATCATAACTGAAGACACAAGGTGTACAAGCGGAGAGCATTTACCAAGTAGGTCGGTCCTTAGCTTGTTTACTCATGACTTTGATTAGCTTTATTAAAATGCTATTTCGTATGTATACCAAAGAACGCAATAGTTTCACTGTCATTATATACATTTTGCAATGCACTATGTATCAGTTTGTGTACACGACGCCATGAAATTCCCAAATATCCATTCCTTCCGCACCATTACTTATTGTGGTTACTACTATTTTGCAAATTATTTTCTATTGCACAATATTTCAACTCATATGGGGAATCTACTTTTAGCTCCCTACATGAAAAATACTATTACAACTTGGAATTCGATTTTTATTTATTACTACTGCATTTAAATATACAAGGTATTAATTAATGTACTGAATAAATATGTAAACTAACAATGTGCATAATATATTTAATTCTAAATCTTTAGGTGGAATATTAATATTTGTACTACTACTTATTTATTACTTATATTTAGAGGAACTTTATGCACTGGATTAGATTACATAATAGTGTGTGGATTCAGAGGTAAAATTTTACAACATTTACGTAGACAACTCTTAGATCATATTTACATAAGTAGTTGTGTTAGTACTGCTATGAATAGTAGTTAATCTGATATCATACAGATATGATAACTTGTGTTTATTTTTTGGGCTACTATGCTTTTCCACCCGAATCAGGCCAGTTGCTCTGTTTGGTAATTTCATTCATTAACATAATGATCTTCCACTTTCAATCAATAAATGAATCAATTCATAGCCCACAGTTCAAAATAGGCAATAGTTTCAAATAGCAACAACAAACTAAACCGATCTTAAGTAGTAATGCAATGTTACGCAAAAAATGTTTCTTGGTTGGAAGACAGCCTACTACATATACACTGCACTGCAAGAAAAAAAGTTGCAGAATACTTCCCAGTGTGACTGTGCTGTGAGTAGGATTAAGCATTGTTCAATGGATCGCTATTGATAGGATGTGATGGAGCGACGTTGTAAGTATATCTTGTTCATATCTAATGACTTTGCTATGTAGCTTTGTCACTTAATACTCCTAACAATTAGCACAATTGATCAATTGTCCTTTGGAAAATATCTTAACAGATCACGATGCCAGTATTCATAATGTTTGCGTAAGTCGTAGGTGTGCATTCTATAATAATGACCTATAATGGTAAACACTACTAAAAGGACACTAAAATTATAATATAATATGCATAAGGATCAGAGGTCGACGCCTACAAAAATTCCTCGGCGGCGACGTCAACCTAAAAATTTATGGGCGGCGCTACGGCTCACGCCGGGAAATTATGCTCGGCACGGCGTTTGGATAAAAACGCATTCCCGGCTTTCCTTCTTATTAATGAAAAAAGTTTGTCCATTTACGACTGAAAAAATCCTTCCGAAAATAAGAATTCAAAATGGATGACATAAATGTGTGCAACATTCCATTTATCAATTTCAAAACCATATAACCACGCAAAATTAAAATTACTTAATAATTAATTAAAAATTTAAATAAAGTCATGTAAAATACTGATTTTCACAATTTACAAAATTTTTAACAATATAATGATATGTTCCTGTATTAATTGTCGTTGACGCTTTACCTGGACGGTTTACTTAACTAATCCCGTTTCCAACAAAAATAGTTAATGCACACCATTTATTGGCTTTTAATTATTATTTTTTGATAAGAGTATTTTTGGCAGGATTAAAAAATCTTTTTTGTGTATTAATTTCCGAGAAATATTTCTCACTACATATTATGTAGGTATGTAAATACTGTGACTATAACAAGTATGTTTATTTTGGATATAATTTCGTATGAGCTATGAGTTATGAATAAGTGATAGTTAATATGAATAATTTTGTAGGCAAAGTGAGATGACTACCGAACCCTCGCCCCGCCTCGTCATGCTTCACAGTCACATTTTAAAGTACAAATCAAATATGATAAATTTAGTGAAGTCATATTTGGAATTCTTTGGGCACAGGAATTCCTCAGCGGACTGGACGTTAAGCAAGCAGTCCAATAAGTCACTTACGATGTCACAAGTAATGTCTGAGTTTGAGTGTGGTGCAATTTCTCGTTGTCATTGTTATGGCTTGGCTTGTCAGACGGAACAATGGACAGATTGATTTCTTTCTGCTACAGATCCGCCTTCGTCACTCAAACCCAACGCCATAATAGCAATTATCCCTCAAATATAGTCAATGGACAAGGTGAGACTTAATAACACTCTCTGTCTCACTATTTTAATCCTGTCCTCACCTTACTGACGTGACACTACATTATGGCATACCCCTCCAATACCCCTCCTCCAACACCAATCCAAAAACTGTTGAAACTGTTGACTGTTGAAGTTGATTTTAGATAGAAATATCCTTCGTAGTCGTGATCTATCCAATCTTTAATTGAAATCATTTGTTAACACGTACTCAATTATAATACATATAAAATATGTCTCAGCAGGCAGGTGTGTCACATGCCAAATACACAAAACCACAGCGAAGCAATAACAGCAACGCGTTTCTTATTATCCATTCAACGAGCCAAATTACTTCTTATATGAAGGAACAGACACAAAAGCTTTATTTTAATACGAATTTCAGGGAACTCAAAGTTTTTCTACGTTTACGAAGAATTTCGTTTTTTGGAGAGATGCCAATAGTTACACTGATAATATTGCATCCCATTTTGTCACGTCCTGCTACAATTACTCAATTGAATGTAGATCCTATTATTTACGTATGCCATGTATTTCTGCCAGGTAACTGCTGTCTATTATGTCATAGCATTAAGATAATCTGTAGGACAGAATTAAAATTGAACAAATGAATGTGAGTGTTGTTTTTGCTGTTCGATATTATTATTATAAGTGTGCCTTTGAACGGATCTCGATGTCTCAAGATGTAAAAAGCGGATTAGAGTTGATGATATGTATGACAAGCAAGGTGTCCAATATCCATCGATCCATACTGTTGTGGTCGATACATGACATGGACGGAGGCAGAGCCGAGAGAGGCTGTCGAGGTTAGTCGATCAATGGAGCTCAATAAGTCATATCGGTTCCTGTTCTGTTCATATCCAAGTCTCAATCTTTCAATTGACGATACGTATTAAATTATTTCCTACGTCCATTCAATTTTGATCTCCTGCACTGATAAAGTGACTGTGCATGGCAGAGAGCTTTAATTGTTTCTCCACACCACATCAAACGCTCAGCAGTACTAATCGCAAGCATTCCATTATGACAATTACCCGAATAGGAATGTTGTATCTTATTTTTTAGAATACAAAATGCCTAATCATAATAATTATAGTATAGGTAGGTGTTAAAGATCGCAGAGAAAAGATGACGCATTGAAAATACTTGTTACGATATCGTTTCCTTGTGTATTAGGCATTAGAGGTGCAACTGCTGAAATATCCAACGTCTACCTGCCATTGTGTGCACTAATTCCATTGTAACTCTTAGCATTTAAGAAATATGAAGCCTAAGCATTTAGTAATTCCCATGGGCTGGATATGGATGCACAGTAAAAACCCTTACCATTTAGCAATCTGCGCAATTAAAATGGTTTAACTATGTATAACTGAATTTGCTTATTAATAGGCTGCAAAATAGGGAAAAAGTACGTATTAGTTGAGGAAGGGTTGAACTGGATTAAAAGTTTACTGCGATAATAATTAAGATGGTTAATTCAGCCGTGTACGAAGTGTAATTACGATTACGACAGTCCTTAAATTATAACTAATAAACTATTATTACTATTTAAATATTAATTACATTGTAATTCATATTTTATTCCACAGAAATTAAGATTTATTTACGATTAATGATTTATAAATTAACACTGTCAATTGGATAATAAAAATTATATATTTTGAATATTTTGGGAATAGAAATTCTTTGGTTGATTGCATACCCTTCGGGTGTACCCGTATGAATAGACTGATGGCAGTACTTAGGGTTATAATCAGTGAGACCAGTCTATTTTTCTACTAACCACAAATTAATGTTGAAACATTTTTAATCTTGTCCGATCGGTGAATACATATCCAATCCATAACTACCATTAATATATTTTAAACTAATCAATGTACACTAATCTGATAAGTAGAGTCATATTGAACAAGGAAATGATAAGAATTGCATAAATGCCACGACAGGACAGGAGCGATTTAAATAATCCGTCATTCAAATAATATGTTTTCAGACTGATTGGACAACCCAGCACAACTAAATATATTTACATACCCGTACCTACTACCTGTCTACTAATTGTATTGTGTCATTCCAAAAGTATTAGAGCATTTCAGCAGTAGGAGATCGACTAAAATTAAATTTACACACCTCTTTTCGTGCAATAGACAATAATGCACAACTACCCAAAATTACATTGTTTGTCAAACTTTTTATATGCATTCCGAAGGTAGGTAGAGATTCATTAATTAATGGCATTCCATTCCGCAGGTGGTCTACTTTTTTGCTTTCTGCTCACTGCTCACCTGATGCCAATCATCAATCAAAAGTACTGGAACCGAGGTCACTTAGTATTTGCCAAAAATCGACTTATACAATAATTACATAGGTGAACACTTCATAACAGCATCTTAGAATTTATTTTTTTTGCTTTTGATTTCCAAGACGCATGCTAATTGTACTTATTACTATAAAAATAAGATTGTCTACAAAATGTTCCTCAAAATCATGTAAAGTGTACGTGTAGAATGTAAAAATGTTGACTCTTATTATATGGTGATAGCGAGTCATCGTTCAAAGAACAAAATATAATAATCAAAGCAAAGACTTTAGAATATTAAACCCAAACTGAAAGAAAGTGAAAGAATTTTCTATTTACATTTAACATTTAGCCCCAAGCCATTTTTTTAAGTATTTATTTAAATATATTTAGGGTCACTTTCACACATAGGCTTACATACACACAAGAGATTCCTATTTACAAACATAAAAATGTACATACATAAATGGAAAGCATTAAATATTAATATTACTTATAGAAATATTAAATCTACTAAATAGTTAGCTTTGATTCACGCACCAAAGACAGATTGGGGTTTGGCAAGTGCTGTTCTTGTCTCTTAATGAAATGCGTGTGTCTTTTGTCAGATGCTATGATAATAATGTGATGTAAAATGTAATATCTGTAGCGAGGATAATATCGTGCTGCTAATTGTATGACAGATTGCAGAATTGAACAGTCTAAGGTCAAAAATTAAAAATAGAGTAGCGCATATTATTATGCTAGCTCAGGAATAGTTTCAAGTTTCAATCGAGCGAGTAAGTGACTGAGATTGAGCATTGAAGGTCTCTTTATTTTATTGTGTACAATACGAAGGCATGCAAATCAAAAGACTTCGTCACCTTAAGAATAAATAGCCCCAGATTAATAAACAACCAAAGCAAAGCAAAGCAAAGCAAACCACCGGTAATAAAATTAAACTTGAACGCAAGTTTCTCTTTATTGTTCTGATTAAAATTCAATTAAAATTGGAATGAAAGCGGGAATAGCCTAAAGTAAAACCGCAATGAAATATCTAAGCACCTCTACAAACAATGCGCACCAAAATAAACGGACCAAGGTATCTCTGTCACAAATAATATTATAAAAAAGGATACAAATATTGGTGCCTATTCAAAGGCCATTGCAGTTTTGTTTTTGTTAAATAGAGCAAGTTTATGAGCAATTAGGACATTCAAGCGAACAGGACTCACAGAATAAGAATTCGAGTGCCGTTTTTGATTTCATCGATTTGTTTCTTTCGGCCACATAAATAGAATAGAATGTATACAAGATAGATACCTACAAAATAGGACGTGATGTGATCGACTTCCCTTGAGTCTCAACGCCTACCTTTTTTCAATCTTCACTTTATTCTACTAAATAAAGGTCTCTATCGATCTCCTCATCAGATCAGGTCTGCCACAGTATGCTACGTGTCCACGCGTGGTCCTAATACTGACATAATATTATCTGAGAGCAAATCTCCATGAAAATACAATTATTGTCTCTATTCAAACGAAATAAATGAGTCTGTGCTCTTGACTTACTAAATATTTAATCACTAACCTGGTATCTACCTACACCCATTTTAATAGCCCACATCCACGCTGTAGTCTAATAATAGGTAAATAAGTATCTCTTCGAGATTCTAACTTGGGTAAGTACGCTTTGTTAGTAAAATAATGACCTGATATAGTTATACTCTCATTATTTTCTAAATGTTAAATTATTTAGTCTTAGCTTTCTTAATGTTCCAATTTTATTTTATTTCCAATTTTAATATGTACATATTCTTTCGATATTTAGATAAGTAAATACGTTTGGTTTGGAATTTTGCATAAATTAATTACTTATGTGCGTATGCACTACGACATACGTGGAATGATGCTATTGTTACATACTATAGCTACAGTACTTACATAAGAAAAATTATTGTATTTGAGTATAATTATAATTGAGGTTTAATGCAATGTAGTAGTATCACATATAGCCAACATGTACCATAGCATCTAGTATATGTAATGTGAACACAAATTTTTCTGGTTCAGTCATAGAACGGATAGATTCAGTATTAAATTGGCATACGACAGTTACTCCTTGTATTTACTACTACTAAATGTACATTTACCACCTTCCTGCTTCCCACAATATGTGCTACACAGCATATCCATCGAAATACACAATGTCCCGTTGCTGTCTATTGATTAGGATAAAAGTCATATCAGATCTACGATCAGATATATTTAGTAAGGGTAGTAGTAAGTAGTAATAGTAAGTATATAATTAACTGTCACATTCCGAACATTGAACATGTTTATATAGTAATCTGCATTATACTGTACCATAATAATATTATTATTTATGAGTATACCTATAGTATTAAAAGTTTCAAACTGCGTATCCTTATTCTACCTGGCTTGGCTCAATCTCAATTCATGACCACTCACTTACTCACGAGAACTCAAGCAAAAGACGGCGGCTTGCTGCTGACCAGACCAGATCTCCATTTACATAAAAGTTAACTACATAATAGGAACAAGCCAAAGAGCATTGATTATTTAGCGTTAACTAACCAACCGAGGGAAGTCCAGAGGAGTTAGAGAATGCGACAATCATAGGAGCTAATGACTCCTTCCCTGCAACTTGGTCCACAAACAAGAAATAAATAAAGGAAGTGAGAATAGATGTGGATTGAGATTCGAATACAAGTTCAAATAATTATAATACTCTTCCTTGACTTTGTTTTGTTCTCTACAATGCATTTCTTTTAATGGAGCAAACGACCTTTTGCACTCACGTAATTAATTAATGATTTCAGCACCCAAATAAGATCGCCGTGCAAAATACTACTTTCGTTGTAAACAAAGAGAATTTAGTGTTTAGCCAGTAAATGACAATAATTCGCACATAATAATCTTTTAGTTTGGCATTGGTATATTGTAGCCTAATAGTATTTGGCCACCGAGTGAATAAACCACTACAAAACGGATGTAAACAAATTGTTGAACTAAATTACGGGACTAAATTATTGTTTTGTCTATGAAAATAGTTTAATTGACATGTTAAAACCATTTACTATGAATTCTGGGATCTGGGCATTTGATTATTAGCATTTCAATGATAATGTTGTTATTTAAATATTTTGTGGGCGTGGCCATGATTCGATAAGGGCGTCGTCGATATGGTCCATTAGTGTATTATATTATGACCTTAGCCTTGGCGGTCTACCAAATCTCCTGGAATCGGTCAAGTTAGTTGAAAGTTGTAGCTATTCATGGACAGGAGTGTTTTTATAAAGTGGTTTCTCAACTACTTAATAATTTGAATTCACAAACACGATTCAAAACTGTTGACATGTAGCTACAAATGAGTTGTACAAAATAAATATACTATATTTCCAGTACCTTTTCATATTATTAGTATTTGACTTTCCTGTAAATAACCGAATGTGATAGATATTAATATTCATCCTGTGCTAGTAATTCGTTTAAAAATATGCGAACGTATTCAAAGTGTGTGTATCAAATGTATCTTGCAACGTATCTACCTACCCATCTACATCTGTCTTCTCAGTAAGTCGTTCTCGTAAATATTTAATCACAGTACTATTACTTGTGAAAACATTTATTATTTTCCCCCGTCAGGATGTCCATATCCATATATTTTATATAAAATGTTATTTTTTAAGTACAGCACTTATGAAAATGTTTATTAACCATCACTTGCTACATTTTAAATTTTAACAAAGCTTCGGTTTTAAAATGTGTATAACTTTCGGCCCAAATAAATTTTTATACTTAATATACACTTACAATTAGTAATATGAAACATAATAATGTTAATATTTAAATTAAATGTGTGTTAAGTTAAATGTTTAATCTGTTCCAACTAAGCTACCTTTAGGGATGTACTATGTACATCTACATCTATAATGAACTTTTACTTGTGAAAATATGTCATCCGTTTATATCATATTATTGTATAGATATACAGAGCTATTGAAAGAATGCTAAAAATTAGTGTAAAGCTTTTCCAGACTCCACAGTCGAAATCATTTTTAAAGCAATTTTAATGTACTGTTTAAATCTAGCATGTAATATATGTAAAGAGAACCTTATAATGTAATCATATCGATTGCAGAATTGATTGCAGAATTTTCTGAAGAACTTTAATAAGCCATTGAAAAACTGAAGCAAAAAAGTGGTTGAGCTAAATAGGGTCACCACAGTACCAATATCTTGGATGACAATGTTTTAATTGACATGTCGCAGAAGCATTGTATTCTCATGGAGTCTCACAGTTCCCCAGTCTGGGCTAAATGGTGATTCATATTTAAAATTCTTACACCAATAGCTCCAGTGATACCCCAGTTGACATATATGTTGTCATTTCAACATTTTGTGGGCGTGACCATAACTCGGCCACGGTTTGACCGATTTTGGTCCATTCGTGCATTCCATGTCAAAACGTACGGCGAGTACTAAACTGGCCGCATTAAGTTTGGCTGTTGCTGCATAAGTACAGAGCAG
>JAQFYC010000115.1:0-85108 GCA_034694165.1 Tomocerus mixtus | reverse complement strand
TAGGTATATAAGTACATTCGAGGCAAAGGAAGTATAAAATTATAGGTAAAATCAGTTTATTTGTAGGTGCCATTAAAAAGGAGCCTATTTTAATTTCCAGCTTACCTGTCGCAAAGTAGATAATTGTGGAAGACGGGATTCGGCGACGTTCATTTCTATATTCTCCATCGACGTCAGTGCTATGTAGCGCTGCAAAACGATACAAAGTTGGCACGAAGGATCTTCTTGAAGAGTTTTAGCCAAAGGTGTCAGCTTACTATACTTGCTCTGATTTCAATTAAATTATTTTATTTTATTTTTTAACAATTTCTATGCTTATATTTGTAATGTAATAATGTATCTACATGACGTCATAAGAAATTGTGATATTTGGTTGTCTACCTTAACAGGTTGGTGAATGGCTTGAACTTCGAGGGCTTCTGCCATTAAAGAGGCTAGCAAGCCGGTAGTTCTCATTGAGTGGGCCCTCAGCATGGTCACGATGCTCATTGTTAATTGGTCAATTGGGTTGAGCCAGGCATTGATGGCTGTAGACGCCGTACTCACCAGATTCCAATCCACTCTGAAACAATTAAAAAAGATTAGAAAAGAGAAATAAAAAATGTTAGAATTTAGAAGAAGAAGGCGGAAACCTCGTGTAGTCAATTTTTCTAGTTATGGGCGTCTGAGGGGGAGCAGCAAAATTGTACCACATGACTTTGAACTCAATGACGCAGGAGACGCTGGCAGCCTCGGTTTTCTTCTCCTTCTCCCGGGGAACCCCCACCTCAGTCTCAGGAATTTCCAAGAACGTCTTCCCCGTCCCTGATTGGTTGCTCTCGTCCAGGTTCTCTTTGCTATTCTCCATTATTGTGTTGTTTTCTTTGTCCAGGGTGAAGGTCTCCACAGTGGAAGTCAAGTTTGGAGTCGACTCCCGGTCGTTATAATTGTACTCGTTGCAAAGTGTCACACTCACAGTCTCCTCCTTCTCCTCTGGTTTAGGGGAAGTCTCCGTATTTTTCACGCCCTGCAATATCAATATATTTACAAATGCAAAATAAAAGTAATTATTAATCCAAATAGGTACAAAAAAGAATTAAACATTAAAAGTATTAGGAACCTTAAGGGATATTCCCTCCAGGCCGCACTCGCACATAATAAATCCCAACTTTTCATCCGGACATTTGTTAACACTTTGGTTTTGGGGGAAATGCTGCTCTTTGTCTGTCTCCATTTTAGCTGACTCCTCAACATTACCACTGGAAGAAGACGTGACGACGGATTCCTTTGTTGTATTTCGACTGGAGTCAGAACTTTCCTTCAAATCTTGAAGACCATTAGGGATTTTTGCAAAACGGAACAACACCTGTTGGTAATACACACAGTTATTTATTAATAGTAATACGACATTCAAATACAATTAATATTAGGTATTTTTTTGGAACGTACTTTGGAATACTGGTTGGGTATTGCTGTGATGACTGCTTCTCGTAAAATGGAACTGTCATTTTTTAGCCTATAAAAATATTAATAACAGATTGATTACGACTTAAGTCACTCATTGTCAGATTTAAATTATAAATAATATAATTATATATCTTTGCATATCTTTAGATCTTTATACCTTCTGAGCTGAGCATGAAGTCTATGAATATCAACAGAAGTGGAAATGAGTTCAGACTGCTTTTCAGAATTTTCAATGAACACGGGCTCTGAGAGCATTGAGTCACTCGTAGATACTTTACTCTTTCTTTTTTTCTGGGCTTTAGGAAGAATGGCTGGTCGGTGAAGGACTTGCACAGACTTTTTGACTTTCTCTCTAAATAGGAAATGGATGTGAGTCTTTTCAATAGCGACGGCCAGAAGGGACACACACATTAAATCTCTGATGTTATCCAGAGCAGAAAATGAGATCACTTCTTCCACGACACTTGCCTGTAGAAGGGTGATGTTGATCTGGAAAGAATATAGTTAGTTATTTGCTATAGATCTTCACGAATTGATATACCAAAGAATGGTGCAACAACTGCATAGAGTAGGGACGACTCACCTTTGGCAATGATATCGAGCCTTGAATTGCTGTTTGGGTGACTTCTTCAAATAAATTGGAATGAATTGGACTTGTTTCTTCAGATCTTATTGCAGTGTTTCTTTTACTATTTTGAATTCGAGTAAGCAGAATCGATTTTTCTTTTTTTAGGAGATTTGCCTTTTCCACTCGAGAAATGCAATCATTATGTAAATGATTGACAACAGTCAGAGGATGCAAAAAAGACAGCGACGGCGTCAACGCTTCGATGAACCTACGTAGTAAAAGTAAAAGAAATCATTCAGAATGCCAAAATATTGAGAAAAGAGATCTGAGTGAGTCTCACTTTTGCACAGCTTCCAGCAACATGGGGGAAACCATGACGTTGATGTCGTTTTTAGTGCGGACAATCACAGTGGTGCACTCGGAAGACGCGTTATTGGCAATAGTGTCGGCGTCAGAGAATAAAATTGCTTGATAGAAGTCGTCGTCCGGACTGCGATCAAAACTCTCCCGCCCCAGGGGGTTTTTATGGGAGAAGTGGGATGCCGTTCCAGTTGGTGTCTCCCAAAAGTGGGTCTGAGAAGGAGTGTTGATGCTGGAAGATGGCGGGGGAGTCATTTTAAAAGATTCTCCTGGACCGTCCACGTCCACCATTGCCAGGGTGGTAAACCCATCCACAAGGGGCTCAAAATAAGGTGTGTACTTTGATCCTGAAAAATATTAATTAAGGAATTTAATATTTAATCAATTAAATATCTGATTAAGATATTTATTAGTTACGTAAATGAATAGGAAATGGGGTACGTACCAGCATAAATAAGTTTCCCATCTTGCATCTGAACAAAAGGTGCTGGTCCAACAGAGTCTGTAGCCACAGACGGGGCAGTCACATGCCAATTATCACATTTCAACTAAATAAATCAATAAATTTATTAGAATTTGTAATGGGTAGTATAATAAAATGATATTAATTATAATATATTTTTATAATATATATAAATATTAATATTGTAAATAATATTAAAATTTTTATTAGAAAAATCCCGAATGTAAAAAGGAGTAAATAAAATAAAGCCTTTAAATTAAAAATAAATATTTTTTAGCTTTTAATATTTTTGCTATTCATATACATATCACATCTGTTTCATTACATTTACAAGCAATTATTATTCTTATTTGGGCTGTACAGTCTGTTTTGCAATTACATAAATATATGATAGAGTGAATATATTCTTGTTTTATGTTTTATTTTTGTTTCATTGTTTTGTTAGTATAATAATGTAAGAAATAATATCTGGCGGCATCCCGAACACCTGCAGGTGCTCGCGATGTCGCGCGGCATCCTGAGCACCCCTTCGTATTCCCGAGCACCCCAAACTTAGAGTTCGGTATAAAATTAATAGTGGGAATTTAAAATTAGTTCAAGAAATTTAAATACTTATTTTGGAAATATAATATTAATTTTGGAAATATAAAATATATTTTTAATTTCTAAAATAAATATTTTCATTTCTTATATTAAGTTTCAAAAAAAATATTACTGTAATATGATTATTTGTCAGAATTCATTTATCCACGTATATACAACGATATTCTGAATATTTTTTTTGAAACTTAATATAAGAAATGAAAATATTTATCTTAGAAATTTAAAAATAAATTTTATATTTCCAAAATAAGTATTTAAATTTCTTAAACTAATTTTAAATTCCCATTATTAATTTTTTACCGAACTCTAAGTTTGGGGTGCTCGGAAATAGGAAGGGGTGCTCGGGATGCCGCGCGGCATCGCGAGCACCTGCAGGTGTTCGGGATGCCGCCAGATGTCAGAAATAGATATGAATATTTCTTAATATGAATACTCAAGTCTGTATGTTCATTGAATTTTCTTGACACATGAATGAAACCAAGCAAGTATCAAGTATTATGGAGTGCGTGTAAAAAGTAATATTAGTGACCGAAAATTTGTCATCCTTACATTAAATTAAATTTTCTATCGACATGCTACGATTTCTCATTAAATGAAATCAGTATAGTATACTAGTATATATCAAAGAAAATCTATACACAATATAAATGAAATTTAGCTCTGCATCTTTTTCATACTCACCTGTGTCAGGTGACTCATATAGCAGGGCATGAGGAGTGAGGATTCAGCAATCGGCTTGTTTAAATGCATTTGCAAGTTCACCATACACTCTTCTTGCACGGATAAGGCAGAAATAAACGACACGTCGGATAAGGAATCCAAGGAAGCGTAACTCCCGTGCCAAGCCTTCTCATAAAACAAAAAAGAATCAGTTACGTAATTGTTTATTTGTCAACTGTCAACATTCTAAGATTATTTATGATAGAATATATTCACTGAGAATGTTTAAAAATATTTCTGACTTTCATGATAGAGAGATTATTCAAGTTTAATTCCATACTCAAGTGCAACATGGCGTTTGTTACCTTTTTTAGATTTCCAAGAGTTTCTTCCATGCTTTCCTCGATAGTCGCACTAGAAAAGCTAGTGGCATTTGGCTTGGAAGATCTCTCCCTTTTAGAACTGGCAACCGAATCACCTTCGTCAACGGAATGGAAATAGTCAACAGCTAGTTTGGAATCGGAGCAGCAGGAACTAGTTCTGCCGACTGCCTTCCCCGTTGTCACCTCCGTGGTGACGGGGGGTTTAAGATGATGTCCCTCCTCCTCCACATTTAACTTTGAATCACTTCCCTGCTTCAAAGGCACTGAGGAATCGCTCACTTTTGACTGTCGCTTCAACACTGACTGACTAGGTTGAGAAAATCGACGGCCCTGCAATTAAGAATAAAACAATTAAAGTTAATTGAATATTGTTAATTAAAATTAATAAGGAGAACAAGTTAAAATTATAAATAAATGCCACATACCTTAGCTGATTGGAGTGTGGAGCCAACGTTGCTTATTTTGTCAGATCGATTTGAAGGGATGGAAGATGAAGTGTGACTTAGATCTGCTAGCAAAGAAGGTTTGAATGTGTAGGGAGCCTTCCCTGACTTTGGCGGGGCATCCCGCCCCCAATCAGTTGGTAATTCCAAAAGAGATACCCCTTGGGTGGTGTAGGGCGGCGTGTCAAAGACAAGGACCGAGGGTTTGAGAATACTCTGTCCGAATCCCGGGTCCTCTCCAGCTTTGTTGACCCGAAAGGAGGCCACGTTCACTCCGTCTATCCAGTCCTTGCGACTGGGCCAAAAAAATCTGGAGCCACTCGAGTTGCTCCCAAAAAAGGCACAACCTCCAACACAAGCACACTTTTTTATTTTCGTCTTTTTATTTTCAGGGTCCTTCAGTTTCCCTTCTTGACTCACATCCATTTTCCAAAGGAACCAAATACGTTTTGTCTTTTTATCGTGCTTAATAAGAAAACTGGAGAAAACATTACATATTATTATGATTGGGTAATTGTACTAGAAGTGCATTACTTTGTATGGAAATATTGTTGACTTACGAATTTTGTGTGGAAAGAGATTTGGCTGAGCCCTTGATAGCCATTTCAACACAAAGTGGTCCAAGGGCGACTGCTCCAGCTTCCAGCCATAAATAAGACCAGGAATGCGCACTCGTCGACGTCGGACTCTGGGGAATCGAAGTATTGGTTTCAACTTTTGAAGTCCAACTACAATTTCAAAACGTTGATTTTAATTTTAAAAGAGATAATGTGAATATATGAATATTAAAATACGGTACAGGATTTGGGTACAAACCTAGCCGTCATTGTATCCGTTGAGGATTGAACGATATTGAGATCAGAGAATTGAAAACGTTTAGTGAAGGAAGGGTTGACCATGACAAAATGTCTGAGCTGAGCATTGGGAATGAGGAGAGTGAATCCTTCTTTCATCACAGATCCGTGAAGATTGCACAAAGCAAATCGGATCGGGGAAATCTGAAATTATTATTAATTATTATTTATCAACACAAATACAAAAAGCTCATCTATATAATTATAGTATGTTAATGAGGGGTACCCATAAGCTGAGGGCAGTTCCCCCATCGACGAGATAAATGTCGATGGCATCCACACTCACTCGCAGCATTTTGTACTTGATATCCTCGGAGGTGGGGCACAGCGCAAGGCCCTTTTGCTGAGCCGTAGAGTCGGCGTCCACACTCGGCGTTGTTGTCGTCGGGGTGATCCCATCACTCTTCCGGTCGTCGTGAACTGTTTCCACTCCTCCGACCCCAACCCCACCTCCCCCATTGCTAGTGTCCCCAGAAGGGAATCGTCCCCTACCACCTGTAGTAGTTGTAGTGGTTGTAGTGGTTGTAGTACCCGCAGCAGCGGCGGCAGCCCCACTGACATTCATTTGATGGCACTCGAATTGATTGTTGCCGTGATGGCAGACTAGAAAAGTGTGCGGGGAGCGAAGGGCATTCTCCACGTCCAACACCGTCAACAGAAATGACTCACAACTGCTCACAATGTTCTCAAGGTGGGGGGTTGTCAGTCGCCCACTTAACTTGCCTAACTGCACCTCGATGAGCCAGGCGTACTCCAGAGTCTCTTGATCCAGTGTCCGCCCCTCATTGCTAAACATTGCATGGCCACGCACCTACAAGTAAGTGTTACGAAAATATTTATTACAATTTAAATTCCTCAACGTGACGGAAAAAAGTCAGCCGACTTGCCTGAAGACCCGAAAGCATTAAATATCCATCCCGAAGGTGTTTGTCGCCACTTTCACAACGGTCCACAGTGTCGCTCACCAAAAGCATAATTGGGGACAAAAGAACTTGCAGGGTAGTCTCTCGAAACTTTTTATTCATTTCAAACCCAAAACGCTCCACACAGATTGTTGGGCACGGTGGGTCCAATTCGCTGCAGTTCTGAATTACAAACAAGAACTTAACTTAATGCAGTATTCTACTTCATATAGAAGTAATCATAATCTACCCAAAATCATATTCTTAAAGCCCATTGCAAAATAGTGCACAATTTAAGTAGAAAAGCAAGTACCTTAAGAAGATGAGCCCTTATGTCGTGCAATGTGGCGGAAACTGTGACATCCAAAGGTCGATAGTACCTAGGATCTGAATTTTCAGGAGGAGTGATATCCCACGGCTGCGTTCCGCTCCAACTTGTCGGCATCTCAAAACTGAAATTGCTGCCAGAACCACAACGTATCTTTTCCATGTCTATAAAGTTCTGATAGTCCCCAAAAATGTTTTCCTAGAATTTTATAAATTATAATGTAAATATTAATGTGACTTTAATAGGAGTGACAATCATCTTTAGTACATCTTTAATTTTACCTTCAGATTTATTATCAGCTTGAGAAGTGTCCCATAGAGAAGAAGAACAGAAGGGCCCACTTCCAATTCCACATGAACTTTATCGGCAGGAAGTGAGAGCGGATCAAAATCCTTAAACACAATATGACTAGCTGCAGACTGAAAACGTATAAAAGAGCACATTAAGTATAATGTGGAACATTATATTCTAATGTGCTAAATAGGAATTAAATAATTTTTATAGATTTATTTTATTTTATAGACCTTTTTGATTTGTTCCTTCTCTCCAGACATTCGCATGGGAGAAAGGAGAAGTTCTTCTTTTTCGGGAGTTGTGACATCGGCCTGTGGGGACGGGCCAAGTGGAGGCATCGGGTGATACGTAAAACCAATGCTCACAGCACAAATAGGAACAGACCAACATTCTGTCCACCGATCCGTGTCACTGCATCAAAATAAACAATTAATTATGATATATTTACAATTAATTACAACTAAATAGTGTGTATAAATAATAATTATGAATTTACTTTATCTGACAAATATTTCTCCATTTTTTCGTTTTGTGACTATTGTTGTGCTTTGACTGGTTGTACTGTGAGGAATTGTCCGACGTCAAATTCCATTTTACACTACCGTCGGGATTACGTATTTTGGCATTTTTGGTCAGAGCTTCAATGGCGATATATGAAGTGGCAACTTCAGGTACATAAAAATTCAAATCCCCACCTTCGATTTGAATCCAAAATTTAAATAGAACCGTTTCTGGAAGAAACTCGTCGAAAGGCAAATCAAACGACAATTCGAATAATTCTCCACAAGCCGCCAGCAAATCTATCCACCACAAATTTCAACCATTGGAAATAATACATTGCCTAATTTGTAATTATTATATTTAATTTGTAAAACCATTTAAATTGACCAAAATATGAACATAATATGTTGGTAATTGTTACTTACAATTTTCATGGTGTTGCGACGAACAGTCAATCCAATTGTATTCGTTGGTTGTGGTAATAATTTCGAACTCTTTTAGACAAAAATTAATTTTCCAAGTGTAGGGCACAAAGTGGAGGAGATCTGGAGGGGTGCGACTTGCCCAATCGTTTATCATAGCTGCGCAAATAAATTCAAGTCTCATAAAACTTACTTTTAAAACTCATCAGAGAAAATGGTTAACCAATATAGTTAACATTTCTAGGTTTTGTGCGGATTTCACCGATAATTGAAATTTCCAAAAGCGTACACAAATAATTATTTTTTGGAGAGTAGCTAACCTTGAAAAAACCATTTATGAGCATAGATGAGATAGGCAGTGGCTTTGCAACCCGTTAAATTTAGAACCCACTCTTGATGGTCGTTCCAGTGAATGGGGTAGTGCGATCTCACGTTGAACTGCAACGTTTCACTATCTACGAGATCTCGGAACTAAAATAAAAGATAAAATACGTTAAAGTAACATTTGAAATTACTTAATTAATATATACGTAAATTCTTCCATTTGATAACCTATTAGGTATACCTGAAGGCTTGTAGTGGATTCTAAATGTAAGAGTTGTCCAGTAATTTTTGTGGTGTAGCCGTCAGAATGGACAACCCACGGGATTGTTATTTCTAAATAGGAGCCAGGACCAATATTCATGTGAACTGCATTTGTTTCCTATTGAGAAACAAGATATTAACATTTAATTTTAAATATTTGATCAGTAAAATACAATAAGTTATCATTCGTTTTTTTCCAGTCATTAAAAATGAACGGGTTCTTATATCATAATAATATTACCTGGTCTTTTGAGAAGAGGATATCAATTGTTGCATCCATTAAGGATGATAATCGGATGTCAAAGGATTGAATTTGGCGAGCTTCGCCCGGTTTCGGTGGCTTTGTGGGTTTCAAAGGCTGATAGTCTTGAGGGAAAAAGATTTTGTACAGTTGCTCACGCTGACGATCCGCCCAAGGACCGTAGCTAAAATCAGTGCCTTTTCCACACTGTTAAAATATTGTAGGGACATTAAATGAAAGTCAAAGATATATTTCTAAAAACAAATGCACATCAAGAATGTGTTTTCATACTTTAATATCAATTCCCCATATAGGGGGATTAGCTTCCACAAGATCGCCATTGGCCAGCTGCAACATTTCCGGTTCACTGGGAACGACTCCTACAAAATTTAAAAAACAATCACATTAATCATTGATTGTCTTTTGAGGGACATTTGTGAAATTTGGGTTGAACGCATCTAATCTACATTAATGCAATAAAAACCAGATTGGGCGGTTGCAGGGGATAGTGGATAACTACGTAGAGATGCTAAATACAAATTAAGAAAGTATAATAGTGAAGCTAAATATAATAACCCAATCCAGAGTGATATTACTTAATTATAATAAATTAATAAATAGCCCCGAGTATTAGAGTTAGTGAGTGAAATGAAGCCTAAGATGAAGCATCAAGGGCACCCAAAATTACTTAAGCACCATTCCCATCGCATTACACTGCACCATTCCAGGAAAAAAATAAAAGTGCGAACAACACAGGTAATATCATAGTAAATAGCTGACAAACCGGGTTCATCCATATAGTAGTACAATTCAATATTATTCGAAGTAACTATGCCGAATCCTTCCCCCATGAGCCGAGGAGGCTCATCCTTGAGTCCCGTGTATTTAGGACTTTGACTTAGCACCACCTTTTAATAAATCAAAATCATCAGCAGAGGTCATGTCAATGTATCAAATGGTGCACTCTCCGTAGCTAAATATACTAACTACTTGTTTAAGTTATTACCCAATTTTGAACTTTGAACTACACAGAATTACATCCTAAATTGTTTTCACAACATAATTCACGTTACACCACAAAAGCATTACGTTTTATACAAAAAGTAACAAAATTTGGACATACCTTGAAATTTTCTGCCCTGCACTTTACTATATGCATAAAATGGTCCAGTCGAGAGGCAGCGGGTTTGGTCGTGTAAATTAAATGAGCTTCTTCAACGACCACAGCTAATGTATAAGGAACGAGCATGTTTCCAAAAACAACTCTGGCCTGAAGCACAAAGGAATATTATTTAATGTAAAATCGACATTACATAATATAAATAATATTCGGATACATTAAAAATGAAAAGAAAACTCACACAACACAGTTCTAATTTAACAACGGGGATAAGATCCCTCCAGGAATAGCCTACGGCGGAAGGCGGTTTAGGGTGCGATTTCCCATCTGATTCATTTTCCTTTTCTATATTCTTACTTCCCCCTGGAATGATAAGGGCATCCAGCCCAAATAATTTTTCTAGTCTAGAATACAGTTCTGATCTATTGTACAGATGATATTCTAATCCATTTAAGAGAATTGATAGACGGGTATCCGAATGAGACATGTCTAAATTTTTTATTAATTTGTCACATTAATACAAAAATACTTCAATAATTAGATATAATTAATTTATTGTATCATGAGTGATACCTTCGGAAATATCCTTTGGAACATAAACACGCCACCATCTAAATATCACCCAACCGTCTTGCACTCGAATTGTGAAGTCCTCTGTGACAAAGGCAACGTCTCTAAACATTATTTTTCCAGATAGCACCGAAAGAGACATTGAACCTAAAAACAAAATAATTAATTACATAATATGTATTATGTATCGCATTATTATTTGAACTCTACTAGAGAGATCCAGACTTTAGGTACCTATTTTCAGACGACCTTCCTTGACAAGGCGATTGGCAATTTTGGTGAGAACGAGTCCAGTGACTCTCGAACTGTAAAATGTGATGTAGACAATCCAACTGATAGAACAGACGAGAGAGAAAAGGAACCAAGCAAAATTGCTGTCCATCAAATCAGCAAAATCGTTAAGATTTTTCATTGAACTTATATTGAATTTTAATGTGTCCATGTTTTGGGCGGCGGACTGGGGATCAGAAATCATGTTGGCGTAGTCCAAAGACGTCGCCTCCTCCACGTCCAGCCCCATCATCCCGTGCTGATCTACGTCCATATTATCGTCCTGCTATGACTTGATTAGTCGCACCTGATCACGCCCTTCTCTAAAATTATACAAAATCAATCAAATTAATTATTAACTACATTTAACACGCAACGTATGCTATGTGCAAAACATACACAGCATGCATATTTTCTAAAACTGCTCCTATTATTAGTTTTGTTTATTTTATATTTATTTAATTAGAACATGAATCGCATATGCATGTTTACAAACAAGTCCACTCCACTTAAATCTTACTTATATTAACCATTCCTGAAGTGAGACAATCAGTAAGCCTCTGGCGAATATTGTAGTACTCATGGTAGCAAATTTTAATTATGTAGGTAGTTGTTGCTAGTAATATTGTTACAAGTTCAATATATAATAATATTGGCTGCATAGATATGTATTCACTTCCAGGTGACTTTCTGCCAATGCAGTCTAGATAGTAAAAACGAATATATGTGCCATCCGTTAGTTAGAAATGCTTACAGGCTATCACACAATAAAACGTGGTTACTGGACTACTGAACTGATACTGATAAGGATAGGGAGGATGAAATATATTTACATACTTAAATAGATAAAATAAAGTGACATCATATGTAAATAGACAACAAAGGTCTATATTTCTATCGGAAATACTTCATACAGACAAATTCATACTCGAGACCATTTCTGGCGTTTTGAGTTTACTGCATATTTTTAACAAAGAATATTCCGCCCCGGAGACTATAGTTACTTTGATTTGATGCAATTTAATAGAAATGATACCTAGTGTAGTAGGTAGTTGGTAATGCATCGCTTTTCGACTGAAAAAGTCAACAGGAATATTGCTTTCAACTAAAAGACAATTAAAACACTTTTAGAAATATCACTATACTTTTAATTGTTTTCATTAATTGATATTTCTTGAAAATTAGTACCCAGTTACGATGTAATCTTACTACACACGTTTTACTGTACTACTTATGTATGTTCTCATTTATTTATTATTTTTACTAGGTGACCAATGTAACTGGTACATTGCACACAGAAAAATATACATTATATATACAAATAGGTATTCGTGGGAAGGTGATTGGGGGGGGGGGGGGGGGTTAGGGATAACTAAAGTGTTGTATTTTATCCGTATAACTTCAATGTGGAAAGCTATGTAACTTGTATGTGATATAAAAAAAATTCTCACCCATCTATCTTATGAATGTATTGAAGTTTAGTGATTAAATATTATATAATGTATATATAGTGTTATAGATGAGAGGATAAAAAGTATAGAGAATGTAGGACAAAGAAGTAAACTTACCAGACCACTGCCCTTATCAATCATTTCAATTGACCACATCCCGATTCATCACAGAAAGTATCCACTCGATCGGCTACTGAAGTGTCAAACGAAATGTGTCGGAATTGTCTGCCTGCGACTGGGGCTGATCTAAATCCTTGTGTAATCGTAGTGTAATAATAGCACTCCGCGAAGAATTCACTTTATTCAACTTGAATAATCTTTAAATAATGACTCCAGCGCAAATGAAATCCTACAACACTGAACTGAGGGAAACGATATGTTGACGAAACTGACGATACGATGATAAATAAAATGCTCGTCTGTCTTGTTACTGACGATGACGACGATGAGTTTATTCTTGTTTGTTGATATTTCAGAATATTGGGAAATTAGCTTCACCACAAAAATAATGTTATTACTGTCGAATTATTGAAGGCTTTTCAAGTTTTCGATGACGCCGACGTGACTGAGATTCCGGTTATCACCGACCATTCTCTTGACTTGACACTGTTACCTGTAGATAATAGAAGATTAAAAAATATTATAATTATCACAACAAAATATAATAAAAAATGAATAGCAATAAATCAATTAGCGCAATAAAAAATAGCAAGGATATTATGAAAACTTCATTCTACGTTAGTGTACGTAACGTGAAAACTAATTTACCTTTGAGGTTTGTCGTAAAAACAAATATGTTAATGATCGAATATCTTTGAATATGAGATTAGAGGAACAGACACCCAGTGTTAACTTCATCTGTCTTGTCCCATCAGGTCAATTGGTATAAGTTGTCGGTCTTCCCGTCACAATAATAATTCTAATGGCTAATGACAGGACACACTGGCAACGGGCACAGTGAATCTGTAATCAATGTAATTTTAAAACAACAATCCATTTAAAGAAATATAACACTCAGCTCAGGCAGGTGACATTACAGTAAAATAACAACAATCACTGGAAATAATTTATCTAACTCCCTTAGCCTTTATTATTATCGTACAATTATCAAGATTACTCCAATTATATTTATTTGCCATGAAAGTATCTGCTCTAGTAAAAAGTAAGGTCAAAGGTGGAATGGAATTGCCCAAACAAACGAAGGGAAATATAATTGTGGGAGTTTTACAGTATTTACTTACATTGAGCTTATTTGCTTACATTTTTATTATTATTTTCTGCATTTATCATTTTCGTTTATTGAATAATGACTTGGTTGGTGAACACTGCTGTGACTGACTGTACTGTGAACTGTGAACTCCACAAAAACTATCGTAAACAGTAAATGAGTAAATAGTAAGTGTCAGTCAGGGGGATATATTATACATTAAGTAGTATAATAATAGTCAATAGTCAATAGTAGTGGATATTATAATGTTTAAAAGGAATCGGCACAAATTCTCCAAGTCCCAACCCAATAGTGTAATAATATAATATTATTTTATATATTTATATATATATTTAAATATTTACCTGCACTTGACTGGTTTTTGGTTGAATTTTATGTTTTGTAAATACACGGCATTAAACGGTTTCAAAATCCATAGGAAATATTGGACGAGATCTCCTCCTACATCATTATGAAAATAAATGTAATGATGTTATTAGTTAGTGACTTCCCTGCACTCTGCACTACTACACTGTTATGTTATAGTTACTATATAATATTATTATATTTATATACCATATCTTCAGTATCGCAGTATATAGTACACAAATTGTATGTATACATTCGCTATTATAGAGTGGTGCAGGCAGGGAATCAGTGAACTGTTGTGTCCTATGTGTACGGCTACTTTTACTATACTACTACTGGACTGGAACATGAACTAATGAACTAATTTTAGTTGTAGTCGTAGTATAGGCGATATAGTGCAATAGGCAGGGCACATATTGGCATTGGCACATGCAGAAGAGCTAACACAAAATACACAATACAAATACAGTTACATATTACATAATATTATACATACACATTTATTGTCTTATTTCGGCTCTTTTTATGGGCTAATAGATATACATGGAGAAAGGTAGAATATTATACATACATACATATACATGGTGTCACATAATTTATGTGGCACAGGGATTCCCTCATATTTCCTTTATGTTAGATCACATAAATAATTATCCAACTTGACATAATAAAAAATATTGTAAAGACAAAGAATTCGTTATAGCCTTGGTTGTCCTATGTCCTATGTCTAACGAGGAGACGTTTACAGACATTTTTTCCGTTTTATTATATAGGTCATTATTAATTTATTAAATCAAACCTTAAAGCATTGACTAGTTGAAACGTCATATTTAAATGTGCATTCCGAATTCCGATGTGACGTTTTCAACTTGTGCCGCAATTGATGTTCACGAATGACCGATATGGATAAGGCAATACATTGTTAAATCATTTAACTGCGAATCTACCTAATCGTTTGTATCTTATAAACAACCTGTAGTATGTAATGCAACAATGAGACCTTTAAGCCTGACGGAACGGGACAGTACAGTACTGTACTGTACAGTGTACATAGTATTTTAGAATATAAATATCGTAAATGTTAATGCAAATGCTAGTAAACTTAATCGAAAATCTTAAAGTATCTGGACGGCAAAGGTGGGCAAAGAATTCCATAAACCATGTACTTTGCATGTATGTTGCACTTATAAATGCGATAGGAATTTATTTCATTGTTCTAAAGTGTATCCAAGTAGTCGATCACCAAGGGATTTATTTCATTGAGCTACATCGGTACTACTTAAATAGGAACATCATTGCACCGCTTCACCACTTGTCATCCTATGCATAGAAACTGCTGTACCAATATTCCATACATTTATTGGTTTGCAAACTTAGATCAAATTGTCTTATTAGCTTAATAAATTGCTCTGGATTAATTATTAGCTCGGAAGTGTTTGAATTCACTAAACTAAAAGTATATTATATCATGAAACTCGGTTCGTTTGTTAGTCCAAGTATAGTAGGACGGAAATTAAATATTAGAATCAAAATTAGATTTAATTCAAAAGATTATTTTTGTAAAAGTTATTTTATACGACAACAACAAGGAGAATAATGAAATAATGAAATGTTTAAAAACGTTTACATAGTGATCAAAATAATTCTACATTATCATCTACATACATGATCGAAGATCGATGATACAATTAATATGTATCATAAATGTGTCTGTTAGCTTTTTTACAGTTCTATATAATATACATCTATTCAATAATGACACTAAAGATAAAATACCTAAAGCAATTGCATATAAGTAACATACAGATATAGATGATTCAGGTTCAGGTTTTGGGTAATATATTTGAACCATGCAAATTGTCATATAATATGTCAGAATTGTGGCTTTTTAATACACCAAAGTAGCGGTTTTGTCGCCTTTTAATATATTTTTCATTAAAATCCATGCACATTTCCTATTTGATTAGATTCGTATGTTTTCTTGGCTGTCGGCAAGGTTACCATTAGAAATGTGTCAGTGAAAATTCCCAGGAGCCCATACCTGGGAGGCTACTCTATACTACACTTCACTATTTGCCTAAGGAAGTATATTGTGCATATTAGGTACCTTTTGTTGAAAGTAATAAACCGTGGTAAATGGTTTAGAAAAGGAGCTTGTGTTATCAAATTTTCAAATTAATTGCATTGTTTATCAATGTGATTGTCATGTTGGGCATCATATGCATGTATGTATGTTGGATATCACATTGGGGATTGTTGTGCTCAGGCAACTTTTTCGGGTCCATTGCAAACTCCTTAACATTGGCATTGCTGTTAACATTGCAATCATTTATAGGAACAGATATACGGCTTCTTTATTGAAATCTTTAGGACGAACGCCTGTGCGACAACGGACAAGTAGAAGACGCCACTAGTACGTCGTCCCCAACTGGGGGGTTTTCCAATATTCTGCTCCAGGTCAAAGCCAAATAACAATCCCAAAGCCATATATATGCGCCAGGCGACATCAAAGTCCCGGCTGCAGCGATACTAGAGATTCATAATTCACGTAGACCGCTTTGCCAAACGTGCATGGTCATCATGGTGATCGTGGGGCTTGAATTTTTATGAGATCTCAAGTTGTCCCACGTCTGGGGTATATTGTGATTCATAGTTGTATTCCTGATACTTATTAATTTCAAAATTATGTGGACGTGGTCATAACTTTTAGGGGGTGTTGCCGATGGATGAAATTCTTGTATGGCTGGATTCCTGAAGTCTTAGCTTTCCAACGATACCTCTTTCGCCATATGGTTCAACTTTTGGCGGCGGGGTCTTAACTCCAAGGGGGTGGGGCCGATTGACCCCATTTTTCAATGGCGTCATAGGAGGAACCGCAATAAGCCACCCTAAAATTTGACTGTTTACTTATTACCAAATCGTTTTTGAGTTAAATGCCGAAACCAGACCAGCAACCAGGCGGACAGACATATCATTCACATTAAGGAGAGAAGCTGCTTAATAAAGTAATAAAACTGAAAGCAGAAGACTTCACCGTTCAGCTTAGCCATTATATTATAGGTTTGCATATTATATCAAATAGCAACGCACAGTACAGTACTCTGTAGTGCATAGTAAGTATAGATAAGGAGTAGAGGACATCCTGCTGAATTTCTCAACCCGAGCCGTCCGCAACCGTCCACTATCCTAATTTTTCAGAACCGTACCGACCCCAGAACCGCGCCCGTCCAGTAATCGCTAAAACAGTATTTTATAAAGTAGCCCTTACTGGTAAAATGAAGGTTATGGCCTCAATTCTACTATTAGTATAAGGCTTAGAATTGGGTTTTAGTTAAAAAGTAGTTTCCTGTTGAGGATATTTTTAAAATTTGCCCCAAATTCGATCTCAATTTCATTTTTCTTAAATACGGCTGACAGTGTGCATTTTGTGAAATATAGTCATAATTATGAATGTAATAATGAAATGTAAAGATGTACTAGATGTCAAGACTTTTGTCAATTATCATTGAATCAACTATCCTAAACTATTGTAATTACAAATTGCTGTGAGACAAGTAAACCCTAACACTTCCCGACCGAACTAGATCGAAACGGGTTCGTTTACTAACCGATTCACATTGTGGCGGGTACCATAGAGTTCATGCAATAATGGGACAAATTCAAAATAAAAATATCCGAGTCTTATTAATTTTAAAATAAACTTTGATATATTTGTGAATCACGGACCAACTTTCATATTTCTAGGGGCTTGTTTACTATTTTTTTAAATAGACTCAAATTGGCAAAATAATTGGCTGTGCTACTTTTGGCCTTTTTTTAACATTATTTCATGCCAGGCCATTGGTAATACTTTTTGCATGAAATATATAGTACCCGCCGCAATGTGGTGGTTATAGGGCAAAATGTTGGTACGCACCCGCATTATTGAATTTCATTATAATTTGGCCTACGGTTGCGGGCTGTATGTGCCCTCCTCTAGTAGATCGGTGGGCTAGTAGACCAATGCAAAGGAATCAGACAGGAGCAATTTCTAAGGTAAGGTAGGTACTTTTACCATCCTTACATTTCACAATTGCAATTTAGGTACACGACAAAACGATGTAATAAATTCACACACAATAGACTCTTGTAATAGTTGTTGTGATCTAATAACTACAACTACAACTACTATTATTATACACCCTGTAAAGTTCTACTACATTCTACTGATTGTGAGTATATTGACTGACTCCTGTCCTTCCTTCCTTTTCACTGACTGTTGCGACTGGAGAAGTCAGAAGTTGTGATTTTGATTTGTGAGTAAAGTTTGCGAATTTGTGATTTTGATTGTGAAGTTGTTCTACGTGTTGTAGTGTCACAAGAATTGCGTGACTTCCCTGTCGTCCCCGTCGATCATTGTAATCATTCATGACTATTTGTTGATCGTAGTTTATCATTTGAATTTTATTGTTGATTTATTTACGATCGGCTTTCATCCATTCACCATTTTAAAAACGATCTTCCCAATTTCAAAGCGATAGCTGATAGCGACAATTAGCGAGTAGAACTATTGGGCCATCAAATCAGCTGGTTTGAATTGTAAGTTTCAAGTTCAACTGTATAATACATAATATAATGTGTACGTAATGTGAATACGGAATAATTTTATTATTAAATATTATTAAATATTATTGACTTGTTTAATTATTGTTAATTGTATTCCGGTGTCCGGTCATTCATTGACAAGATTGACAATTGACTACCTATTGCCTGATTGTCTTATTTTTGCTAGTGCTAGTTAATAATTTTGAATTTCTTTTAATTCATCAGTTTATAAGCAAATCACTTTCAAGGTGGACATATTTTACATTTTGTCCATCATTTCTAATTTCGTGTGCCTTATATTTGTAAAATTAACTAACAGACAATATTTGTTTATAGAGCAAAACAATGGCAGATAACAATGACGATGTGGGTCCTAGTGGGGACCCGGGTGCCGAAAGCGATGCAAACGCTCCAAATCCTCCCATCAAATGGAACGAGTTTGTCCAAGTGGTGACGGCACGGAAGGTTGACGCAGCTCTGTGGGTCACCAGACTCATGACAATAGTTTTCTCCAGTTTGTACATTCTCCCAGTATTCGGGTACGTTTATTGCATTCTGTAATTATTGAGATAATATTAATTAGCATATTCAACAATTCAATATTTGCAAATATTAATTGCCAGGGAATTAATAATTAAGATACTGGAATAAAACATGCAACATTAAATTAATAATGGAAAATAAAATATTGAATGTTTCAGAAATCCACTGAATTTTTACTTCAAGGCGTTTTTGGCGAATGCCGCGACGTCTGCACTGCGACTTCATCAAAGAGTCCCCGTGGTGGCTTTTAATCGTGTCTTCATGACACAGCTGCTCTTGGAAGACTCGTGCCACTACCTGTTCTATTCTTTGATCTTCATCTACTGTAGCCCAATCACACTTGCAATCATGCCCATCATGCTCTTTGCGATTCTCCATTTCGCCAGTTTTTCACTTACACTACTGGAAGTAAGTTTCGTTTGTATTTTATATATGCTATAATGATCTAAATACCTATAATGATGAATGATGTGAATCTTTTGTGAGCATAATATGCTAATAATGCAACTCCCTAATTATAAGGCTTTGGGTCGCAACAACATATGGATTGGCCGCATTTTTGTATCCATGGTCGAGTTTCAAACGGTGACAATTTTGAGAATGGCAGCTGGAGCGGAAATATTCACAATGCAGTTCACCGTCATCTACGCACTTATGTAAGCCTTTATTATTTTTTAATGGGTCACTGCTAATTCAATTAGGGTAGAATATGAAAATGACAAATGTATTAATTTTTATGATACTTTTGTAGTGGTCGAGCTTCTCTAATAACACCCTTCATCTATTACCGATTCCTCACACTTCGGTACTCCTCACGACGAAATCACTACACCAGAACCATGTTCCGCGAGTTGAGAGTTTACTGTGAGCGTGTATCCCTGTCGCCAAAATGTCCAAACTTCATTGCCAATACGATCCACAAGGCTATCGAAATCGTTTCGAAGTTCGCCCCCGAAATTCCACCGTCAGCTAACTAAATCTCAAAATAAATATGCTCCCCCGAAATCATAAATATAAACACTATAAATAAAATAACACATACATAGGTACGTACACAACACACATACATATTTAACCTTTTATCTTTATGTCTGTCTGTCATTCTGTCTATACCACAATATATACTATAATACTATCATCTTTTGTTTTACCTTTATATTTAATGATAATAGTGTTTAATGTATGGAACAATAAGTCAATTTTAAGTCAGTGGAGTACTTTGATTTAATGAAATACTATAATAAAAACGTATTGGGACATATATGTGTTAGCATTTATATGTGATGTAAGATATTGAAAGAGAATAAATGGTTACGATATGTAATTGCAGTTCTGCAGATGTAATTAATTTCTCCAAATGCATTAATAGAAGTAAATTAGATATGAGTAGATTTTCTGTATTATTTACTTATTTAATAAGAGGATTATAGTATTAATTAATTAAGAATTAACATTCAAGCATGTGATTGGTGGCTTGGTTTGGACATTTCCAGGGGTGGGCTGAAAATTTTAGAATGGAGTGAAATATGTCTGTATACTGCAATGAATCAATGTGTAAGGAAATCTTTATTTAGAGAGTAGTCAGAAAAGTGCCCAAATACGTAAAACATTTTAGAATTTCAAAACTATTCAGTTACAAACAAAGTAAAGGATGTATTAGAATTTTGATTTTAGTTAAATTAAAGACAATTCGCTAGAAAGCCAAAGCATGTTTTGAAGTCAATCGTAAAACTTGGTTTAATAAATCTGTTTCCTTCACTTTTACTGATATTGGCTATGGTCCAGTTTAGTTACCCAATAGTCTGCTCCTGGCCAAAGCCAAACCACAACCCTAAAGCCATGGACAGGCTGACAGGCCCAATCTATTCTTGCAATTCCTTGGCTCCCAATTACCTCAGTAGCCAAAAGTGATTGATTTACATGTGGTGGTGCTAATATTTTACGTTGTATTACCTTGTAACAGTTAACTTTTTATTTCTGTTATTTCGACCCTCAAAATTAATGTGAATTAATTTAAAGAAGAGACTTTATACGAAAATACTAAATTTTTTAAATATAATTGGAACACTTCCTATTCTTTATGCATGGTACCCTTTTATTCTAAGCACCAAAATCAAACCGCGAAACGAATAGTACTCGAAAGAGCTTGTGACAAGACAAGCGAGATTCGAACTCACGGCTCGACTGGAGATTAATGATTCACTTAGATCGCTCGGCCGAGAGGAGTGTCTACTACCTTTGGTTTGGTGGACAAAGGGGGTCAGCTAGGCCTGACTCATACAATAGCTAGTATTAATAATAATCTTGAGTATTCATTCATAATATTATGTTACATTTAATGCATTGGTATGGGAAATTCTGAAAACGAATTCTTTCGAAAAATGTCCCCAAAGGGAGGTTTATTTCAACTTCAGGGATACATCAGTACAATTTAAATTGATATACTATAATGTTATCCTCACTGCCCCAGTCCTGATGGTTGAACGAGTTGAGCAGCGCTGGCTGCTGCTGTGATCAATTCGGCGGCTGATCTATCTTTGCCAAATGACTCCTCCTTAGGTTCAACGATAGCGACATGATCAGGTAATGGCTTCTTAGGTCCGATCTTTCCATTGGAGTCCCAGGGAAGCATGATCTTTACTTTAATTCCCAACACACCTTGTCTGCGCAAAACAAAATAAGTAAGCCAAATATTAGATATAATTAGAACATACAAGAAGATTAATACGAAAATATTAATTTATTGTTATTTTGTACCTGAGAAGGACGTGACGAGTGGCCATATCAACGTAGTGGTTTGTGGGGTCTCCACTGTGAATCATCAAACCGTCAACAAATTTCATAGACTTGGCACGCTGACCTCTCAGCTTTCCGGAAACCACGACTTCGCATCCCTTAGCGCCAGATTCCATAATGAATCTTAAGACACCTGTTAGAGAATTAAAATATAGTTTTATATCGATTTAACTTATATTAATTTAATTAATTGGTCTAGGAATAATTAAATTGGATTAGGATATTACCGTAGCACGCACGACGAACAGCGAGACCTCCCACCAACTTGTAACGCAGTGACTCAGCCTGGGCAATAGCGCAAAGGCCTCGTACTCCGACCTTCTCAGCGTACAACTCAATGGAGCCGGGTGGAAATCCGAATCTCTTGGTTACTACTGCGGTCAATTCTCGAATTCGTCTTCCTTTTTCCCCTAAGACGTTCTGGGTCCTTGTAGCCATAATAATGATTTCTGTACGGTTAGGTGCCACACGAATTTCTAATCCTGAATAGCCATCTTCTGCTAATTCTCTCATTAGAAATTCATTTAATTCAGCTCGGAAAAGTCCTTCTCTCACGAACTAAATTAGTGTACAAGAAAAACAATACTGTTTAGTATTCATTAATATCCCTAATAAAATATTTAGTACTATACTATTTAGATAAGACTTTTGTCTATTAATCCAGTAAATACATTTGACTTTGGTACTTTATTTTATCCAGTACTTTTACTTTGGTAAATGAAATTCAAAAGCAAAGTTTGTATACCAAAACCAAAAACAGGTACGTTCTTATTTAACAAAACAAAATTGATAAAATGTAGTGAATGGAAGACAAATTTAGTACTTTAACAAACCGATTTTAATTATAATTTATGTCCAATTAGTTTGTGTAAGTAAATTACCTTCCGTTTCTTCGAAATTTGAAGTTTATCAGCCATATTTTACAAAAAATAATGGAATTACTACGAGCACAATTTAAGCCGTGTTGCAGACTACTGACAGACACACTGAGGAACACGTCGTTTCTACTTCGCTACAAACAGCAATGGCGTGCCGCATGAGAATGTGAACCTAAGAACAAGAGGTGGGCTCCGACGCTCCGACCGCCGCCTCTCCACAATAATACAATCTTAGGCTTAGAATATTTCTGTGATTTTGTCCGTGGAGCCAGTTACATGAAATAATACATACTGTATCTTCCTTTTCAGATATATAAAATATAAACTAATTAATGCTAATTCATAGTTGGTTTACGTAAAGTAAGAATAAAACGTCCATAAAAGTTAGAGTCAGACAGATAAAAGGCCAATGCATAATAAAGTGTATTCCAATGTGTCATAAAACTGGCACACTAATAATAAAATACAAGCTTCATAACCAGCATGTCATATTGAAAGCTCATATTTTGCTCTTGTGGTAATAGTAAAGAAATACTATTTTTAAAAACAGATAATACTAAAAGTTGTTGCAAAATACAAGAAAAAAGAAAGCCCCTATACATCGTACATTTGCAGCGTAAAATGTCAGTCGTAAAAATTCAGTCTCATCACATCACGCTTATCGTTAATCGCTAGATCATATATTTCGAATAAACAGTGCCATGACTTTCTAAATATTGTATCTTAATTTCAATTTCAGTTTTTGATTCGCAAATTAGTATGGAACCCAGAACAGTACATGTAACAGTATGAAAATGTAATACCTATTTGGTAAAAAATGACAGTTAAACCCAAACCAGTATTTAATTTAGTTTAATGGCGTTTACGCTTATTACACTGAATGGCTCAATATTTACAACGACGACGCGGCGGAGTGCCGTGAATTTTGGAGTTGTACTTGTCTCAATGTAATAGTCAACTCCACTGCAATTCTATAGAATACATTTACCTAATACGCGGGAACTTTACAAAACCTTGTAAATACAGATATTTAGTTAGTAAACGAGAAAAGAGATGAGAGAGAGGAGACCTAAATGAATCGTGAATGAGAATGAATGTGACATCTGATATTAAACATCTGAGGAATATACGCACTATGCATTAGCTCTATTGTTGGATGATGTATAGGTATGTGTATTTATTATAACATCTTTATTACGTAAAGTCCGTAAAGTATGTAGTAGTGTGTCTCGTGTTAATTAATATATCCAGGAATCGATATTCGGAATTTTCTATATAGCCTTTGTACACTTTTTTTACATTTACATTATTATGTTACAATGTTTGTAGTAAAGTTGAATATCATTTCATGAGTGAGATATTTGAATATTTGTAGTAATTTTGCGTAATTAGAAAATAGTAGTGTTCATTTAATTCATGGTGGTGTAGTATGTATTAATATATATAGTAGTAGTATCTAATCCAAAACCACAAGAACGAAGGACGACGACCAACGACGGGGATGGAGAGTAGTTTTTGCTGCCTTTTAGCTTATCGTTACAAGAATACCTGTTGAGTTGATTGTTTGAAGTTGTACAAGTCAAGATATCTTTATTTTTCCAAATTACACGTGACAAACCAAGAAATTAGCATGTTTTGTATTTATCTATATATTCGTTAGGACGCTTAATGTTTCCTTGCTAGTGCCAATGCAAAATTATTTCTCTGTCTGCTAGAGTGACTTGGGTAGAGCAATCGGTAGACCAAAAGAAGCCATAAAGTCTATCTCATATGTCATGTCATAAGGCTTCCTGATCCATGCTCTATTTAAAAGAACTAAGACGAGACAAATAATAATATATTGTAAGTGTATTACTCATCTGAAACTCCAATTCCAACCTCGGTAAGTATTTTAAATTAATATTATTATTACCTATATGTGACAGATACTATTAATTTATTTTAGTTACATTATAAAATAAAAAGTGAGTGCTTTTAATTTCAATTGATTCAATTCAAATGATTTGTACTGTACAGACATGGATCCAAGAATCAAAACCTTTCTTTTTTGGTCTGGGATTGTTTGCTTGTGTTTCGTCGGAATACCGTTCCATTTGAAAGGCGAAGATAGACAAAATCTGGAACTGGCATTTCAAAATTATTCACAGACATTTAATAAGACATATGATAGCAGTGATCTTTCGATGGACACAAGGCTTTCAAATTTTCAGGTAATAATAATAAAATAATTATATCACCCTCTTCTTCTCAACCTAATTTTATATTACATATTATATAGCTCCACCGTTTGCCATAATACAAAATAATATCAATGCAAATATCAAATTGCGAATTAACATTCTTCATTTTTCTTGTATGTACAATAGAAATCCCTCAAAATGATTGAAATGCTGAACAAGCAACAGGAAGATGATATTACACTGTCAACAAAGTCTCAATTACAAGGTACTGGAGGTGCTACGGATCATGACTCAATTGCAAAACACATCAAAGCCCACAAATGGAAACCAGGGATGCCAAAAAATCAAGGAATTGCCGTGTGGGGATTGACTGCCTTTGCCGATATGAGTCCTGACGAATTTAAGAAGCACTACCTTGATCTGGAAATGACGAACAGAATAGCACAGCGTCAAAAGCAATTCCAAGCTACTCGTCAACCTCACGAAAGACATCATCACACCCATAAAAACTGGCACGTAGCCGAAACGAATGAAATTACAAGGAAAAAGAGAGCTGCAGCGGATTTACCAGACAAAGTCGACTGGAGAACCAAGAATATCATTACACCGATACGTCATCAAAAAGCCTGTGGGGCTTGCTGGGCCTTCTCTACCGTTGAAACCGTTGAGAGCATGAATGCACTAAAGACGGGAAATTTGCACGTTCTCAGCGTACAGCAGGTACTTGCTTATTCTTTTACTTTATTCTATAGCAAGGTATAGGTATTCAAGGTGCTAAATAGAATTATTTATGAATGAATTATTTTTATTGTTTAGGTGATTAACTGTGCCACAAATGGAAACATGGGATGTAGTGGAGGTGATACTTGTGCAGCCTTACAATGGATGACGGGAAACAGATTAGTGGAAGAGAAAGATTATCCTCTGACACTCAAAGACGGAAACTGCATGCTCCAAGCCCCTGCAAAAGGAGTCTCCGTAAAATCTAATTTCACATGCTCAAAGTATGTATTCAATTAATCACTGTCAATAATCCTTGTATCATTTACTTCCCGTTTATGTATTTTTTCAATCATTTCACATTTATTTATATTTGGAAAGTATATTAGTAAGGGTAACGCGACAATTCGCCGCGTGGACAATTCGAATTTTTTTGCGGCGAATTGTCCTGCGGCGAATGGTCCTGCGGCGAATTGTCATGGAATCATTAGTAAGTATTGATTTCATAAATATTCATGCGTTTTGCAGTTATGAGGGATCTGAAGATAATCTCTTAAAGGTACTGGCAAATCACGGACCAGTTGCTGCTGCAGTTGACGCCACAAACTGGCAATACTACGTTGGAGGAATCATTCAGTGGAACTGCGAGGCAAACAACAACCATGCCATTCAGGTACAACTACAATAATTATTTACATTAGTAATTCAATCTTTCGTTTTTCTGTGCAGTTTAACTACTTGTCTTTTGTTGTGTACTTAGATTGTCGGATACGACAAAACAGCTACTCCTCCACATTACATTGTGAGAAACTCTTGGGGAACAGAATTCGGGGATAAAGGATACTTATATGTGGCAATTGGGTCCAACTTGTGTGGAATAGTACGAGAAGTGTCCGCTCTCTCCGTAGCTTAACTTGAAATCAAAGAAAATGGTTATAGCTCATCTACTGTGCTAGTATGTCTCGGTTCCAGTATTAAGTGTTATTTGGATTCTGACATAACGTAACTGTCGTAAGGTAAATGTAAATATTGAGGTAATTGTAAAAATGTTGTAATAGAAATATTTGCTGTGATATTATTAAGTAACTATGTACAGACGCCGTCCTTTTAAGAGTATTAATATTTTGTACATGACTACGTGACAAGTGAAAGCCATAATAAAACTAGTATGCCTACGTAAATATAATGAAAGGGTACATAGACATGGACATATATACTTATGGAAAATAGAAATGTAAATTAATAAAAAATATGCGTACTTACATGTACTAGATGTTGCTAGTACAAACAAATGTCCTTTTAGCTTTATGATTTTAATGTTCCAAAAATACTCGAATTTTTTAGACAAACGAAGATATCAAGAAACCCCCTGTACAAAACTAACAATAAATATCGTCGAACTCGAAACCTACATATTATGGTTAGCTCTATGGGTCCTACACTCTAATAATATATTACCGATGTATGTAAAACTCCACCCGAAGTGCCGAATACTTAATTAAAGTACTTAATTAGAAATTATTTTAATGAATTTATTCAGACAATGAATGCGTTTTTGTTCCTTTTAATAAAAATCACGAGCTTTTAAATATAATATGCAAATAATTTCGTTGTTTCCTTTATTTATGTTCTTAAAAATTCATGACATGCGCCAAATGGTGATTTCGCGTTCTAAAAAATACACGCTTAAGGATATTCACAGACCACGAGTTAATCGTTGTCATTGTAAATAGCACACATAAAATGAGATTTTTATTTAGTACATATTTGTTTGCACAATGTCAAAGAACAGATGTCCTGTAATATTTAGCTTTTAAGTATGAGTACAAGTACAATTGCAAACATGTACTGTTTGTAGTCTACTATACTGTTGAAATATATAACCTAGATAAGCTACACATGAGTAAACCCAAAATTCTCACTTTTCAATGTTCATTTCCTGGCAAAAATGAAAAATCCCATGCTAAAGAAGGCGGTGAGTTTATTTAAGTTGTTAACTTCAATTAAGAGCTTCTAGGATATTATGGCAGAATGATGTTCCCCCCTAAAGTTGTGTTGTGTGTATGTGTAGGGTTCAACATGTATAAAATATAAATATACAGATGCGTTACCAATATAAAATAAAAACAGTGCAAGTGTCAACATTCTGCGTAAAGCACACGTATTTGTTTTATTTTCTATATCGACAAAATACACCTTTTATATTATTATGTATTTAAAGAAGTCATAAGTTTACCTAGATGCACATACAGAGATACCTGAACTATTGTACAAAGGAAACTAAATTTTGCAGCTATTTCTTAATAAAGTGGGAAGGCAATAATGCGGTATTAGGACAAGACACGCCCTCAACATCAAGGCATATAAAGAACGTGAAGAAATAATATTAAAAGTAGCACTACTAATAATAATACAGTCAATATATATAATACGATTTTGGACGCGTGTAAGTAAATGCTACTACAAAGCATTCAAAGCTATCTACGACGACATGACGAGTCAAGGCTATTGTAATACAAAATATTTTTACACCAATTCATATTGGTCCATGAAAATATTTCAACCGCTGCGCTAACTACTAAATATGTAATACACAATGTATGTAAGCACTAACATTTACTTAACATTTCTTCCTCCTTATAATTCACCTATATCGGTAAATACAAATACATACTGCAGCAGTTGCACGTTGCAGTGCAACAAGTGTACTATTTATATAGTGTATTTTAATTAGAATAATTAAGTCTCTACCAAAAGCTGACTACAAAATCTGTAACTAATTGTAAGCATAGTCAGCAGCAGTATGGTACATCGACCAAAAGAAAACTCAGCAACGTGTTTAGAACTAATATTAATTAGTTAGTTTACATACATAAGTAAATATTTAAATATTGTTGAATTTGAGTAAGTGTACGTAATACTTAATAAGGGGTACAAATACAGATGCTTATAGTACTTATTATAATATATGTAATACATAGAAGACAAAGTAGAAACGCCAATTTTGCTACGGCTACTTAAAGCAAACACGATGTATACATAAGAGTAGAGTAATAATTCTAATTGATAAGGACAATAGGACTAGCTAAACAATTTTTATGTTGATAGTGCCATTTACATGATTGTACGATTTGCATTTTTAGGAATACTGTCAGTCAGTCCAGCCAGTCCACAACGATTTTCTTAATGCTGGAACAAAGTGAATCGTATTTTATATTATGTAAGTAGAACATGTACACGAGAAACAAAGGAAAAGGAATAATGATATTGTCATTGTCACACGAATGAGATTTCTCTCCTGTGGGCCGAATAAATGAAAATAGAGCATAATCTTAGAGGGGAGCAGCAAGATCTAGATTTGTTTCGGGCGCCTGCGAATCTGCCTTCACAGTCGTAATAATCACATCAGTCCCATTTAAGGCAATATTGTTATTATTGAGATTAGCGTGGATGGAGTCCGTGGAGAGATTATTGACAATTCCGGCGATGACCTCGCTGTCATCACTATCGGGGTCAAGGGCCGGGATCCCGTGACTAGAGCTGTCCTCTACACTCGACTCCCGGGAGACTGAGCGAAATTCTTGGCTAAAGGCTTGCCTATCACAGCTGACTAATGGCAATTGCTCACCATTTCGAGTGAACAATGACGAAATGCTCCCCCCACGGTTCCCCACACACTCATCTCGGTCTCCAATCTCCCCATTTGCCAGCAAATGCAGACTGTCCCCATTTAAGTACTTTATAGCAAAATTTGTGATTTCAGGGGAGTAGGGGGCGGAGCCTGCAGCGGACGGATCAGAATCCTTTTTCGGTTGCGAACTCAACACTATCCTCAGAAGAGATTGAATATCCTTTGTCAAATCTGCATTTTGTCTTTCGAGGGACGAGATGCGGGCGTCTTGGTGGCGAATAATGTCTTTGTAATCCCTGTCCGGAGAGGAAGTCTGATTTTTATTTGTTGTTGGCCCTTCGTTCCCAACTGGGAGAGACTTTGTCTTCGTCAGCTCTGGGGGCATTGGGGGGTAAGCTGCATCATTTAAGAAGGCGTGAAACGTCTCGTCATTCATTACTGAGTATTCCACGGCATATGTCAACATTTGCTTCTCTGATTCCATCTCTATCACCTTTTCATTTTTACGAAACCAAATTGTAACATCGAAACATGTACATAGAAGTGTAAAAAATACATAAAAATAGTACATAAAAATAGTATTATAAAAATGTAATTTTTTACTTACTTTCTTTAAGTATCTGTCTAATTTCGCCGAGTTGACATGGGTGACAACGCTTTTGAAACACTCCATTATTTGCTCTAACCCTGTACATTCCATTAACTCATTTTTATGGTCCAGAATAACCGCCAGTGCAAATTTGGCGATCACGTCCACCCCGTGTAGCATCACCACATCTAAAAATGGATTACTTGTTAGAATATAACTCTTGTTAGAATATTTAAAGGGTAGTTTACTAATAATTTGGCTAACCCAAGACCCGGACAGCAAACCCTACGGGGAATTGAGAAGCAAACATTGTAAGAAACCACGGGGCTGCGTAGAGAGACGGGAGAACGTCATTGTGGTAAAGGAGCAAGTGAATATCCGAATCGTGGTCGTGAATCAGTCTAGTCAATTGATACAGTTTCACCTGGAAAACAACACAAACAAACTTCGTGTTAAACATTTGCTAAATGTCAAGATAAAAATATTATCGGTTAATGAGTCACAGCCACAAAGCAAAATACACAATATTCATCATCTAGTCGTTGATTCACCTGCAATCCTAACATGTCTGGTTTGTAATGTTCCCGAGCACCCAAATCAATCATAATGTGTTTTAATATATTGAAAGCTTCTTCCTCTTCCATCTGAAAATCATACATATTTAGATACAATAAATACAGAGACATTAATAATAGCACAATGATATAAATATAATGATACAGTCAGCAGAGGACAGGATTTACGTAGTTAATTGTTTGTATCGTAACTTACATGCATGAGTAACAATCCGGCAACAAAACTCAGTCCTTGGCAATAATTTACATCAGAATCTAACAGACTGTAGGCCTTGAGTAGGTTAAATAATGCCAACTGTCCAGAACCCAATGGACTACTAAAATACGGATGACTTGGGAAAGTACGACCTACATTGTACAGAGTAGTTAATTCATACACTGTAATTGTAATGATGAGTAATATGAATATTATGTAAAATGTGAATCATATGTAATTAGTCACCCAAATCAATTAGTATAGCATGTTGTTGAGATGTCAGGTGCGTTAACAGTTCTTCATAAGGTACATTTTGGTTGGCAAATAAGGGGCCCGTCTCCTCCTTGTTCAAGTTCCTTTGCTGAATAAATAGCTGCCAAACTTGTCCTCTTTTGTTTCTTGGAATTCCTGTAAAGAAGAAATATTTAATTATCCATTATCTCGATGTAAAAATGTACACAAGTACTTCGCCAATTAAAAAATGCAACTTAATTAAAAATTCGATGGACTTACCTCTTAAAAGTGCAGAATTTAAAAGTTGTATGTCCAACTTGCGGCCAGTATTGCTTGCTTGACTAATAATTAGGTCCCAGGTATCATTAGCTTCTTCATCACATATTCCCAACTCCCGATAACTTAGTTTACTTCGCTTTACATTCGCTTCTTGTTGTTTTTCTAACAATAGAATAATTGTATGGTTTTATTATACATATTTCCAACGTCGTATCTACATGCACGTTACCAGATTACCCCTGTACACCCACCCCATGAAACTCTTTCCCTATCATTTCCTTAAAACAATCTTCAGCCACTGCGACGACTAACGAGACGAATTTCTCGGTTGTTCGATCCCCCGTTAAATAATACGTTGATTGAATTTATTTGTTGTGTGTTATTACCTCTTAGCGTCAAATTTTGTTTTTCCATGCGAATCAGAAGGATTTGTTGCCTTATAGCTGTGCGCCATAATTCCCTAATTTCTTGAGGCGTCTTTTTTGCACGAAATTGGCCTACTCTGGAGGATACGGGGGAGGCGCAGGGATAAACGTTGGGGGAGGCGCGATTTGATTGAGGAGTACTTGGAGATGCGACGCGTTTAAACATGGCATGACGCCAAGATCCTCCTCTCCTTAGCTGCTGATTGCTAGATTGTCCACCTGCTGGTTTCTGAGAGCCCACTTTCAGAAATCTAGGAATGTAAAAAATAAAAAATGCAATTAAATGATGTGCAAGTAATTAATAATTAGCCAACCTGTGCATTTAATTGTACTGATACACATACTTAATCAATAGCTCCAATTGCATTTACACTCGGCTCAAAAAATAATACTTTGAGGGTTTAAAATATTCTATTTTGTGACGCGATTATCAAATTAACCCATTTGGGTGTCCAAACTGTAGGTGACCCCTCGAAACAATTATTGATAGGCTATGGTATGTATAAGCAGTTAATTATAAGGAGATTTGCAATTTTTTTGCAAGTGTGCGCTATGAGTCATTGTAAACAATGAAATGTTATTAAGTATTATATACATGAAAGGAAGTGGAATCACTCATGCACGTCTATCTATCAAGTAGTACATTGCATAGACATGAATGGCACACTACTGACTGATTCATCTGCATATAATAAATACATAATAAATAAATATCATTCAGAAATAAATTAATTTTCATTGGCACACGTGCAGGGAGACTATATAAATACAATATTGTCACTTACAGGAATTATAACAGGAATAACACACATTTGCATATTTAAATATATTTTGTCCTTCCCATGAATGAGATGGGGATAATTAGCTGGGAATTTGCAAATAAACGAGAAAAGAGCTTACATGTTCATCATATGACTATGCTTCTGCTGATTATTTTGGCTGGGGACGGGAGGGACATTTTTGTGGGGGTCAATTTGTCCCTGTTCTTGAAATGCCCGTCTATTGCGAATTTCACAGCGGATTTTCTCTCCCGTAAGAGCTCCGACGGTTGAAGATCGAGGACGGAACAACGGTGTGTTGTTTTTCTCCAACGGCGAATCGCTAACTACCATCGACTGGAATTGCTGCTGTTCACTGAGTGCCCCTCCACCTCCTGCTGGACTATTTCGTCCCGATGAGGGGCTCATCTCCTGCAAAATATTCCATAACGTTATTCACCACATTACCTTCCTACCTAAAAAAGCCAAAGAATAAATACAAGGAATGCATATCAAGGTATCTACTGTACACCATAATATTATTATCTAACAGAGATACAATACATATATAAGGTACAAGTATAAAGTAAAGTACAATTGAATTTTGTTATACAATAACAGTGCATTGCATTGGGGTAAGTCATACTTATATGTACATACATAGTAAATACATGATACCTATAAGTAAAGGAAGTATGTACAATTTTCTGTAGCATTGTGTGGTTATCCTCCAATTCTATTTAGCAGGTGGATTTCATATGTTGAGTAACTATAGTGGAATCTAATAGGCTTTTTGTATACATTTATTGTGTTATGTAGGTATCTATGGGAAGAACTGCTTATTTATTGGCTGCTAGGTACTAGGTTAGGTTTATTAGGTAGGTAAAAAGGAAATTGTATTAAGTATGTCCTATAACATGGATGAGTTATATCTTTATTTCTTTATATATTGTCATATACGATCGTACACAAAGTAAAATGAGTTAGCAGAGCAGGTTAGTTAGTTAGGAATAGCATTCTCCCATTCCAGCATATATAAATATTAGTATAGGATATAAATCTATAGGAAGAATATGACAATAATTGCCCACCTGAGGCTACCACACCTGCCATTCACCCTTTCACACTCTCAACTCAACCTGCTAATGCTATGTACCTCTGTCTGTACTGTATTTAGGAAATGCATACTAACTAAATACTTCACTAACTAAATAACAATATCATATGAGTAGATAATATGTAAAGATTATGTCATTTTATGTAGGAAGGAATATTTAGGTACCTATTTATATTTTGCATGCAAACTCACCTGCCAAACTACGTACCTACAAGCTTAAAATCTCCATCCTGCACATTGTGTACTACATACCTTGATAAACTTCCTATTTACGTCTAATACCTTTTACTAATACTACTATCTGTATAATATGTATATAATATAAACTGAAAAATAAGCCCATTTAGTACAGACAGTCGTAGTAGTATTTATATTTATATGAAAACCTCCCCCTTCACTAAAAGTATCGAATGTTCAGCAACAACTAGAAAAAGTTGAGTACATTTTGAAATGGATACCTTTGTGATTTGTTATTAAATATTTCTAGAAAACAGACACAAGCAGATAAAACGCATTTAGTAATGATATCTTATAGCGCAGTTACTACTACACCATAATATTAAGTACAGATAGTTACGTATGGCATATTAAATACTATACATAAACATTTAACTGGAGTTTAACAGTAACCGTAGTGTTCTGCTGCTCTAACAGAACTTAATCTTACAACTAAATATTATGGCTTTATTGTCGGCTTGCCTGCCAGTCAATAAAATAAAGACACACATAAATTCTAAAAGAGTTTCACAATTCTTTCCCCATTTCACAAACCCTGCCAGCCCAAATACGCACAACAAAGTTTAAAGTTTTATTATTAAAAGATCGCATAATGTACATTACTGTATACTAAAAGTAAATAAAATATATATTATTTAATTATACATAAATGCATGCCTTTCTTATTATAATGTCCTCCTACAAATAAACTCATATTTGCATGTGTACGTGTATATTGTAACTATTTAATCATCATGCAATGCAGACTTGGCAATCCAGTAATGGATACTTACAGACAATATTCCAGCACAAAAGTAAAATTACTAGGTATTTACAATTTTGTCCATTTACGTGCCATACTGAACTTTTGTATTTATAGATATCGTATGCATATAAATACATATGTTTACTATATTTCTTAACCAGAAAGACCACAAATTGTATCGTGATATTGTCTGGATGCATTTAATCCACATCCTCAGGCCAAAGTAGTAGACATGGCATCTAATCTTGCCGATAAACCACGACAATTTAAGGGAATAACAATACCTAATAATTATACTTTGCATTACACTAAACAAAAAGTATACTAAAAACGTCTTCTTTGTTATATTTCTCTTGTCATGTGACTAATTGACACACATGTATTTGTAGTACTTAAATTCCTTTCTTTTTAAATTTGAAAAAACATGCATTTGACTATTTTATTATTGTGACAATGCAAATGTACTTTTACTTATATTACAGTATTTACCTTTTGTTTTCATACATAAATATATACACAACTATGTATAAAATTGCACATTATATATATACATGTGAATTAAAAATCTAGGAAATGCTTACCTTTCCCTGATGTATTACATACTGAGGAAGGCTGAACTCCCGATTGTTGTTGTCTTTGACTTTTCTCTTGAAATGATCAAATGAATTGGCAATCGAGCGTTTGGCTTTCATCAACATAGGCACACTGTTTCCGAGGCCCAAATACTGGTTCAAAAATTCATGTCTGTCAATCAAAAGTGTTAATATTAATAAATATTTATGGATATTGCACATAATAATGTAAATATAGCATTTAATAGACATATTACCAAACATATTAGTTTATAACAAAACAGACTATGAGAATAATATTTTAGAAAGCAACAAACGTATAAAAAGGCAGAATTTTCTAAAGTCTTGTATGGTTCTCTCGTGAATTTCAAAATGGTGTTGAATGTTGATACTTGAGAGAGTAATGCTACTACATAGTATGAACATTAGAATGGGTATAGAACAAATGGATGCATGCAATATGTATAGACATAGAAAGATTAAGAAACAAGATCATATCATCATTTCGGGGATCGTAATTGTAAAAGGATCAATAAATATTGTCTGTCTACTGATGAAACAAATGAGTTTATAATAAAACAGACATTGAATAATTCATATGCTCCATTAAGAGATTAAAAAAGTATTGGATGGCAAAACCGCCAAAATTGTCCATTAACTACAATGTTTACAATTGTTTTATTTGTATGTAATTCCTATATAATTGTTTGTATACGTGAAATAAAAAGGGGTTATAATGGAATTACATATAGTAAATAATGTTAATGCTGTATGTATGCATACATATTATGTAAGTAAATGAATTTAGATAAATGTTTAGTATGGATGGAGAATGATTGGATATTTTTCACGCAATTTGTTTAATTCCATTACTATTAGCGTTGTTATGAATCTGTGTATGCAATTGTTTTATCTGCATTATCTTTTTATGAGCATCGTCATAAAAATAATAATATAAGGATTCCACTTCTACAGCAATATACCCACATCTACTACATATATTTCAACATTTAAGGTAATTTTTCAGTTTTTATCAATGCTACATAATATTCAATAAAAACCATGTTTTTGTCACTGCTCACCAATTTTTTATAAATTTCATTTAAATATTGTCTACTATCATATGAATGCTAATAATAATAATTGTTAATTAATCCAGAATTTTCAGTCATAAATAAAACATTCTGTGATAATAAATATTTAAATAAAATAGAGCTATGTATATCAAAGCATATAAAATACACACCTGTCCATGTTAACTAAAGGTCTTGGAATGCAACACTAAATACTAATTAGTTATGCAAATAATAAATGTGTGTCGCTATCACTTGTATTTAGCTGACGTGTATTAAATACATAATATAATAAATATATTTTGGCATCGTACGCTTAGAGGATAAAAAGTGTAGAAGACGTAATAACCTGTTGGCTGCGGTGTCATGAATGTGTTTGGACTGTTTGCTCTCACAATGAGCTCTGAGGAGCATCATGAGGAGTTCGTTTTGTTCTTGCACACCCTGTGGATCCGCTCCATGAAATTTTGCCAAAATATTCTCCCGATCATCTTCAGGCAGGTTTTCTACTCTCTTCATGATAGTGCTCTGAATACGATCATCACACAGCAAACCTGCCGCAGAAAAAACCTCAAAGTCAACTACAAGTGAAATTTAAAGTTACGTTAGTTGGTTTGCATAGCAATATTGTTTTTACGCTCATGGCTATTTATACATTGAATAATGCAGCTGATTTGCACTTGCAAATACAAAAACCTGCCCAAGTGCTAACAGAAGGGAAATATGTATCGAAACATTTTAAAAACTTTTGTACGGTATTGAAGATTATATTTTTGAATTTTAAAAGAAACGAACTTGAAATGACCTACTTCTCTTTAAATTATATTATTCCAACACTTAAACATAAATACTACTACTAAATATTAATTTGCAATTTAGCTGTGACTATATGTATAATCGTTTGTTAGCAATGCATACAGTGAGTTAAGGAATGTTGTTATAGGTATACAATAGAAAAGATGTAAAAAGTTTGTACCTTCAACTTCGGTGCACAAGCGACTGTACCACATCATTGGGCAGTGATCACAGGACTGAATGTGCCGTTCCTTCTTCAGAGCATCTTGCGAGGAGGCATAAGCTGTCTTCAGAACTGGATCACGGAGTCACAGAAAATATCACGGTTGTTAGTTATCATTAAAACAAATGAGATGCATTTAGTTTTAGTTAAATAGTTACATAGGTAATTTAAATCTTTGGCTAATTATTGTTGAACTTTGAATATAGAGAGGAGCGAGGGATGGAGGAACAATTAGAATCAGAGAGCAGATGAGTTGTGAGTCTGAGGACATAAAAATAATAATAATAACCTTCTATTGCATACTTTATAAGCAAATAGCACGTTTAATGTATTCTAACTAACTACTATCTATTTATATGTATATTTATTGATTACATATATGTATCCAAGCACATTTATTTTATGCTGTCGTAGGAAATTGAAGGATTTGATGCAATAAAAGCAAATACGATACACTATTCCACATAGGACACACAGGAATTCTACATGATCCTACAAAAACTTGTCAACTTGTTTGTTGCTCAAGAGAACTAAAATATTTTGTTTGTCTTTTACATACACAGCTTCTGCTTTCACATAAAATGTTCGCATTATCCCTAATTCGTCGCTACATTATTGGTCTGCATATAAGGAACTCTGCGGAACCGTCCACCGTTCCTTATAGAGGAACAAACTACAAATAAAACAAACGGGTCCTAAAACAGTCCCACATCCTATATCACATTTCCCAATATCCGGATCCCTTATATGCGGTTTGTACTGTAATTCTAGCATAATAGGTACAAATGTATAAAATAGCCCTTTTCGTTATAATTACTTTCTTTGGAAATAGTTTTCCCAAGAGAAAAATAGTGAGACATTTTACATCAAAATAGTAAATAGGTAACAAGAAATGCTCCCATTCTTCAAAATGGTTTCACGTAGATAATTTATCCAATAATTTGCAATTTTATTCTAATTCATACGATAAATTAAATTGGTTTTCCACAGAAAAGCTTCAAGAAGCAGTGATTCCCAAGTGTAGAATTATTCTGAAAAGTACGGTACATAACACACCTATTTGTACATAAATAAATACGTGCATGCAGCGCAGTTACTACTTTAATCGATAGAAATAAATAGCAGAGATACGATACAAGTTCTGATATAAAGATACCTAAGTGTATGTACTTATTATTATATAAGAAGAGACAGACGATACGAGGACAAACCTTCTTTCTCCCGTCTAAACTTCATTCACTACCCATTGAATCTCATTGGGCTACATAACAGTATACCTATATATACGGTATACTACTTGTAATGCCATACAATTAGAAATTATGTAAGGAAGGAGTAGAAAAGCCCAATAATATATTATAGGTATGTGTATATAGCAACTGCATGGTGATTGAGATTTTATTTTTCTGCCAACAACTTCAGAAATGTGTCTGAGCATAAATGATCCCATAATCTAGTATTCAATGTATTTCCCTCCTACACACGTATGCACTTGTGTACACACAGTATTACTACAACACTACATGCGCTATAAACTACTTTTCTCAAGTTTAAAAAGGTTTGCGAATTGTGACATTGCGAATGTTGAAGTGTTGAGTGCGAATAAAAGTTCCGAGGCGACTCAGCGGATGAGCATCTCGTATCGTCTAATGGTAAACTAACTTTTGGTTAGCGATGAAGTGGAAGTGAACTGAATGGGAATACGAAAGTACGAAGTTCATGTACAAATATCTGCTAGGGAAGGGAATGACCATGAAGATGAGATGAGGAGAGCAGCTGCGTGGTGCCTGGGATGAATGTGTGTGTAGTGTGTATGGAGGATTGAAGATGAGATGAGAATGGGGAAGGAATGAGACTCTCTCTGTACATCATAAATTGTTTTCCATAACCTTTCTAAAATAACATTATAACCTTTTTACACTTTCTTTGATCTAATAATATAATGATGTAGTAGATATAAAGAATAAATAAAATGAATAATAAGTGTGCTCACCATTTAGAATTTCTCCAGCAACAGTAGCAGACTGACAGCGGAAGACATAGGCAACGTATGTGTTGCTGTTGTCGGCGGATCCTTCACGGCAAATGAATCCAAAACATTCTGGAGTCTTGATTCCCTGTTATTATCATTTCAGAAAATAATAGAATGAGACTTCTTAATGGATCTACTATAATATACAATCTACTACATAAGTAAATGAAAGACGCTTTTTAATTCACATTAGTACATAATAAAAATAACAATGAGAAATATTTGCTAGCCGTACGTTTCTCATAATGTGTTTACATATATCTCGTTCAAGGGCACTGTGTCGCCACTATTACCTAAACATATTTCCTCTTTACATAATAATATTTCAAGAAGGAAAGTTTACCGATGTGTGTATAACAAAGACTGTCTGAGAATGAATAATATCCCTTACTTGAGATAATTGAAAGACATCTCGAAATTGTTTATTGAAAAGCGTCGTTTTTGCATCTGGACTGATGATTCGTATTTCAGAGCGGCCGACCAAGAGTAGCATTGTCCGATTGTAGTGTAAACCGGTTACCTTCTGGAAATAGAGAAATTATTTATTAAGCAATTTGTGATTTCATGCGAGAAAATGTTCTTTTTTTGGATTTATTACCGGAACTTCCAAAGGGCGTCGTGGAGAATGTCCAGTGGACAAAGCCCGGTTCCTCATTGGCTCAGCTGGCAATGACAAACTTTTGACAAGCCAGGCGTCTCCGCTGGGATTTCTTTGCCGGTTGGTGCTAGGAGGGGCACTCGGCACCCCCAAATCTTCCAAGGGGTGGGAAATGCTTAATTTCCTGGTGGTTTCCTGAATGTCCCCCCGTTGGTTTTGGTTCTCTTTGTTTTCGTACAGGGAGATGCTTATGTCACTGAGGGAGCCCGTGTCCATCCCATCTGCCGCTGATATCAATGTCTTTGGCGTCACGTCCGCTTGTTCCATCTTATCTACCGCTCCATTGGACACTTGTTGATTCACCGGTTTAGGAAGAGTAGACGCCAGACTTTCCAAAGATTCCAGCTCACTACTGGAGTCCTACAAGCAAACATTTAAATAATATAATATATATATATATCTATCTATATAATATTAAAAAAGATTAAAGAGTTGCAACCTGTGAACTACTACGACGACTGTCCGAGCAACTGTCTCGTCTTTCTTTAATGTCTCGCTCATTTTCGTGGCTTTTGAATTTGTCCAGGGCGTCATCGATGAAAGAAGACGGGGCTTTCCGGTATGACATCCGCAGTTTCCCCATGTAAAGGACCTGAAAGATGAGTGTTCTATTACACACTGTTGTATACTTGATTTGTTTAACTTTCCACTGACCTCAAAGGATATGGATTCACTGGAGAAGGACACAAGGTCGCTGACTTTCGGACTAGAGGAAGATCGAATGGGTCCTGATGTCCCACTGCAATTGTTAGAGGACTCCTTCATTGTGGACAAGATTTCCGATACCTATTGTAAATTATGTTATAAATTATTTTGTTTTGTATACATATACAAAAATTATTTTATGCCTTTCGTATTGCATGGAATGTACCTACTTTAAGCTAAAATACTAATATATGTATAATAATATATTATATGTTTATAATTGTACACTCATGAGAGTCAAGGGGAAAGCAGGATGTTGTTGTCGTCGTGAAGCTGCTGACATTACGCGCAAAAACATATTGACAACAAACCAATAAAAAGACAAAAACAATTTGATTGCTAATTTTAATTGGACAAGCTGGAAGCCGATTGACGTCCTTCCGCGCTTTCTATTCTGGTTCTGTCTGACTGATCACTTCCTTATAACAAGAAACTATTATACTATTTCTATTTCTATTTAGTATTATTTATGCTATCTACTCCCTAACCTAACTACTCCATTCAATTAAAAATATATAATGACATATATCTGTGAGTATAAATAGATGAGGAGAAATTGGGAATTGAATGTTGAAGGTCTGTTGGAGAATGTAAGGAATCGGATGGATGTCGTCATATATGTTGTAAGATGTACGGAAATGGTCATGGAACTGCTTTTCTAATTCATTTCTGTCCGCAGTACTAAATACATGGAAAAGTTGCGAACTTGGTTTTCTTTTTAAGTAGAGTGTTCGAGTACCTAACGTAAGAATAAGTAAGCATCAGTATATAAATAAAATATGTATCATACAGGTCAACCACATTCATGAACATGATCTGCTCAACATCAGTCCACGCATACGAGTACACAAGTAGCCCTTTTCAGTTTTCATTCTTACCCACGTATTAATTGATATTGTATTCTACCTAATACTACCCTGTTCCTGTTGCCCTACCCTGAGTACATACCATAACGTGATTGTGATACCCACTAACTAGCTATAGCAATCACTTTTATGCAAAAACTAAATATATAAGTAAGTACATGTATACATGCACAAGGATAGCTATGGTGCAAGTAGATGTACCAATAATGCAATATTATCTAATATATCCGCACTAGCGTTAATTAGTAGTAGTATAGTAGTAGTAGTATGTACTGTAGTACGTATACATGTACTACTCTGCTACTGTGCTAAAGAAACACAGAAGTAAGTATGAACTAATTATGGGACATATTATTGGTATAGGTATCTACTATCTACAGCATCAGCGTATTATAAGAATATGTATGTACTTATTCTGTATCGGCAGATACGGTATGGGATCGTATGTATTGTCTGTCAGTCAATCAATCAGTCCGTCCAGGCTTTAACGTTTGAACGCGTCAACTTTTTTGAATTCTGTTTTCAGAATTCGAAAGAAGAGGTCAAAGTACCCAGGTATGTGAAATTGGCCACACCGTCACGGAGTTGTGGCCACGCCCACTTATTTTTTACTACAAACATAATATAACAAGTGGGGTATCGTTTTAAAAGTGTTGACCTAAGGAATCCAAGTATGTATCTCCATTTACCCCATACATGGGGCACTGTGAGATTTTGTGGGAATTTAGTCATAAATGCGTAACAAATGGTTCGTGTCATAGTTTGGATTTTATGTTTCGTGTTTTAGATTTTGAGTTTAGATTTCGTGTTATTTTGTGGGAATAGTAATGAATGTCTCTAATATGCCACTTAAAATATTATCATCAAAAAAACCTGCCCAGTTTTGATTTTATACTTCGCATAATGTCCACTGGCGATACAGTTGGACACCCATTGCTAAATGGTTTATTCAAGCAAATGCCATGATCCTATCGTCTCATGTCACTTGACACTACTTGTCCCTCGGCTCATTTCTTGCAGCGTTGCATTTTGCAGAAACTTATTTATCGCGTTGTACGTGTATTTGCGATCTACAATAATACTGACAATAGAAAAGCAATAAATATCTTTACAGCCTACACCAGCTCCAATTGTAAGCTTTTGACTAACCATTGGCAGAGGAGTTCCATTATTATTATTATGTACTCTAGTATGTCTATTAATATCATGACATTTACAAAGTTAATCTTAGTTAGCAACTAAACCAATTTATTGTTTAATTTATATAATAAGAATAAGAGGTACTACATCTACTCTACAGATATACAAATTCAATATAATTATGCAAGAACACAAAATTGGTACATTATATCAAAGATTCGTTGTTTATCATTTTATAGATTCTGTATGTTAAAGGATGCAGTTTATCCCTAATGTAGTTATTACTTATGTTAGTTAGTTATGTAGGTATACAAATTTAATTTGTATTTAAATATCTAGACATATTACTATATAATAGAGACATGGAAAATATTTGTAAGGCGTTTGTGTGACCAAATCTCGACAACTTACAAAACAAGTAAATACTTAGTCCTAGTATGTACGTATATTATAATACAACTACAGTGTGAAAGTAATAAATTAGGATATCTATGGATTGCGACTTGCAACATTGCATTTTAGTTCTCCAGCCATTATTTCACACCAAAAATTGAGTTCATTAAACTATATGATACCTTAAACCCTTAAACCAAGCAAACTAACAAAATTGTAAGAGTGACATACTCACATATAATATAGGCCAGCACACACAACATACATAGGTACGTATGCGTAGATATATATTCTTAATCTTAGAAATGTTAATTATAGGTTGTTCATAACCTATAATAAACCATCCCAATTATTTATTAAATAGAGCAAACACATAATGCAATATTAGCAATAGCTACGCGGACAAAGATATTACTAGTTCAGTTTTTAGCAATCTATTTGTAGATACAACAAGTAGCAGAAGTAGCTACTATACAATATAAGCTTCATAATATCGACATAAGGTTCCTGAGGATAATAAATATGCTGGGAATGATTTACAGTATAACATGACAATTGTGCAGACAAATAATAATAATAAGTGTGTCATAATGCTAACGAGGATTGACTTTAATTAATTAACTTTAATTAAAACTGGATTACATTAGTGACATCAACACTATTGGCTCTGCGGAGAAATCGGTTGTTAATCTGTCCCCTTGGATGGAGAGTCGGTGAACTTCCACGTCGGGGGGAACTGACAATGAGCCCATCTTCACTGAGCAGGGAACTCAGCTTGGCATCCCTTTGGGGAGAGGGGTCCTCCGTCACCCGGTTCAGAAAGGGGGCGAAGGCCCAGGAGTGCCTTCGGGTACTCCGCCCATTTGTGGGGGTGTTGAACGGGTTGCTCGGATTGGCTATCCCTGTGCACCCGTTTGGAGAAATGCCAACGTCACCCTGCTGCACACCCGAAAAGGGAGGAGAGCCACCCCGAGAGAAGTCGGTGGACACGTGGTGGTCAATGGCACCCAAAAACAAGGCCATTCTTCCTCGTCACTTTTAGTTACAGTTTACATTTAAAGATTTTGTGTTTCCACACAAAGATATTGTTTCCAGAACATTCCCTTTTATTTAACAAATGTCGTTGCATGCACTTGGAATAATCTCAGTTATGTATTCATTGCAGTTAGTTAAGTAATCGCTTTAAATACATTTACCGTACAAATGGGCAGCACTAATTTATTAAGAATATCCCACAGAAATGAAAGTTTGGAGACGTGAAGAAAGTGTAGGAGAAAAGTAAACCAACTTAAAGTTAAATATAACAAATGTGTGTTTGTTTACTCTGTACTCTGTACATATATTAAATAGCTACTTCAAATGTTATAATATTAGGTATAATTTTCTGTTTTCAATCCTCCGTCTATTACAATCATCCGTATTTCATGTTTGATAATAAAATATTGCATTGACAGTACACAACTAGTGCGTATAATTGTATATGTAAAGCTACATGTAAATAAATTCAACTACTTTTTTATTTAATTAAGCCACCAGGGAAGTCATCTATCAATATTTCCATTAAGATCTTATTATGCAGCAGATAAAGCTCGAAAGCCATGTTAAATTTCTTCTATTTCCACTCAAAATTGCACATTACCTACTTATTATAGTTTTCTTACTCAAAAATCGAAAAGCTTGGAACTTACTCGTACGTTAAAATCTAAATGAAATTAATTTATGATTGGTCGTGGAGCTTTTCATTTACATTTAGATACTGATAGTCTACTGAAATCAGGTCCGAATAGTATTTGTAAGAGTAAGAACAGTGCAGTAGGTAAAGTGTACCTGACTGCCTTCTGCCTTACATACAATTGTATTAGTACATACAGACATCATCCATTTCCTCTTGTTATTTTCCTAAATATTCTAACTAAATACGAACGAAATAGTACTGCCGACAGATTTGTATGTAATTGCTATTATCTTAGTATTGGAGTGAGACGTTATTTTCTACAGCATTCAAGAAGCTAGACTGCACGTCTCCAAATCCGAGCACTTCTGTGACGAATATATGAAGGAAGGAATAACAAGTAAAAGAGGCTATCTAAAAATATATGTACTATACACTCTGCACTCTATAGATACTGCAAACCGCATATTTAAGTATATACTTATATTTAAAAACAATAAAGACAAAAACTTTACTGTTTCTTCAAAAATTCCTAAATATTAGTTAGCCTCTGAGAGACTTGTGCTGAATATGGATACTATACTTCTACTGATCTGCACAACATGCCTATTATCGCAAACGGTTGTGTAAAAATGGATTTAAATGAAAAGTTGGACGAGAAAAGGATTTCTTCCATTGCAAATTGCATTTGTCTATCTCTCTATCCATCTCTGTAATTCTGCACTCTATAAATGAACTACTACAGTACAAGAATACAAAAGATAGGGAGTACAAAAATAATCTCCGCTTTACTCCATTAACGTTTCAGCTAACAAAGTTCTTTTAAGTTATCTTCGGCATTTAAACGATTCCTAGACACGCAGAAAGTAAAAAACTAACGAATAAATATTTACTTTGGCTACAAATGAAAAATATCATTCATTTTTCATTGAAGTTATTTGATTGGCTTATTATTTCTTCATTTTCATGATGTAGATATTTTGAATAGCCTACGTATGTAGCTACCATTTGGAATACATAATATATTAAGCTGCAGTTGAGCGCAGTCAGGTTTTTTGACTTTAATTATAAGAATTATTTCAGTGAATATTATTTGTATCAGTGCATTCACTAACTAAAGCACTCCTGAGGAATCAGAATTGTTAGAAGATGGAAGGATGGGAATTCCGTGATGTTTGGGATTGAGATGTTGCTGCCGTGAGAATAGAAGAGACAAAAATAGAACATCATCTCAGATCACATGATCCATTTCGAATTCCAACTCGACTCTCTTAGCACTACAAGTTCTACGAAAAGGAAGAAGGAGATAAATGTTTTTGGCGAAGCTATAAGAAAAGAAACCACAGCATCTACAAATAATATCCTCCACACTACAAAGAGTAGAGTGGATTCAAGAGAACTTAATTTAAGACTTGGATGCACTTTTCAGTGCACTACTGCATCCTTAGGTGCAATATAGTAGTAGAGAAGCCATAGGCTGTAGATGCCAACTAATGCTATAAAATACTAACTATTTTTATACTGTAATGTCACAGTAGAGAATATATAGTACCTATACACTATACACTGAATTAAATACAATTTTCATCAACATCTGAGACTTCCCTTTAATTTCTTTCCCCAATGCAATACAATAAATTCTGAAATTTTGTTGCGCTGTAGTGGACATAATTGTACGAACGAGAAAGATATTCAGAATTAAATTGAGATGATTTCACCAGAATTTAGTATTTAGTATATAATTCAGCTGACATCTGATGACACGTAGGGAGACGTTGAACTCAACATGAATGCACACGGCACATCATAGTTCTTTGACATACGCCATAGGCAGCACTCTAAATATATATTTTACTTATTTAAAGCAATTTCCCAACATACGTTCAGGTTATTACATTGAAGTATTTAGATCTAATTAATTTCCTTAGCACATATAAAAGGGTGCTCTACTGGCGTTATCCAATAGTCCAAGGGGGAAACCTCAGAAGAAGGGGAAAACCTTGGATCGGAATATACCCTATTATAGTATTATAATATTTGTTGGATACTAAATATAATAATTAGCTTCGGCGGCCTTGAGAAAAGCTCTGGATGCTCTAACTAGTACTCTGTATGTATGTAGTCGTAGTCGTAGTGCACCACGATCACGAATATAATAATATTTAGGATAACATTTGACATTTGTCCACTTCCCTACCGTTACATACATACAAACAATGTGTACATATTTATATTACTGACAATTTTTAGGAAAGAGAGCTGAATGAGACTAAATGTGTTACAGTTTACCATTTCAATAATCCCATGAGAATTAGGCAGAGCCCAAAAATTGCACCTTGCCGTATTTCCGTTTACGTTTACCAATTGTAAGTTACAAGTAATTTAGCCATAAGTACTTAAAAATTGAAAAAATATTAGTTACCATCAAATGGAATAATAATTATGTATGCATAATTCCCAGAGACGGCCAAGGAAATTGGTGGCTTACTACATAACTTACAGGTTAAATAAACTGCTGGCTAAAAACAAAGGCTGAAGGCGACGGTACCTACAGTATTATGGCAAAGACTATCTTTTTTATTGCACAATGTCTTCGTTTGACATCACCAGACAAGATTTACCTCTGCTGCCCTATGTGGCCATATTTATCTTTACCTACCTAATATTATAATTACGTAAGTAGTAAATATATTTTAACAACTGTACTTATCGTCGGCTAACGAGAAATTGCGACATTAAATTAAATTACGTATAGTTACAATTGCCAATTTCGGCATATTGACAATTGAATAAATGTCAAAGTAAATTATTAGAAAACAAATAACATTGCTAATTTTAATATTTTATGTACTGCCAACTATAATGAAGAATGTAATTTTGGAACTCTGTTTATGTGAATAGCAATTTGGGAACTTTAGTAAATGAATAGCACTGGCACACACGAAATTTGACACACCACTGCACTACTATTTAAGTAACTGCAAATTAAAATGCATTGACATGACACACTGACTAACTGACTGACACTGCTCGTGTCTATTCTCCAAGTATTCTTCAATACCAATACGAAGTCAATGGCAATGCTATAAAAAGGCAAATGATAAACATTGACGAACTGATGCAAGAGGAAAGCCATTTATCTCTCTAATTAAGGGAAACCTTTAAATACCTATAACCATGCCAGCCATTTTTAAGCCATTAACTGTAGATACACACACATACAGATATATGACAAGTATTGATAAACAACAGTCACATAAAACTCAACTCAACTTCAATCATTGCATTAACTTAATTACCGTATGTAGTAGTAGTGACGGTCGCAGTTGCAGCAGATATGTATATACACATACAAATACACTTTATGTACTTTAACTGGAACTTTATTATATTTGCTTTGCATCTAATGTATGTGTTTTCACCTGATAAAAGTTAAAGTTAAATCCCTAACCTAGACGATAAGTGAACGGTGCAAAAGTTATACTGCCAAATTAGATAGCAAATACACCTGAACTAACTAACAATTCGCATTATCGCCACACTAAATAATAATGATTAAACGATTATGTGTGAAGGAATAGGATTGTCATATACACACATTATTAGCACATTTATTTTCTGATTTACACTATTTTGTAGGTAGAGAGAGAGGGAGAGATGCTGTATTGCTATTTACTCTAATTTTAGGCAGATATTCATTGATAAGTTTAAATGTTTTACTACAGAAGTGATGGAGACGGAGAGATAGTGAATGACAAGTAAAGCTTCCTTGATATGAATCTATAACAAATCACTAAAACTGTCGCAAAGAGATTTCTTTTAATCAACGCAATCTGTCCAAAACCAAACCTTATTAGTCAGAAAATGTATTTGAAGCAAAGCTAGTCTACCCAGTCTATTTTACGACGCACAATTGTGACATTAACCAAAAGAACCAAGGTCGTCATTATTACTAACATAATATGGAGAACTGTAAAAGTAGCTAGCTATCACAATGCAATATGCAATAGAGCACATGGAACAAAAACGGAGATAATAAATACTACAAAATATTATATAGGCTTATACATACGTGTTTACCAGAGAATCTTTACATTTACCAGAGTTCATACAACAAATAGAAAAGTGAGACGGTACTATGCAAAAAATAATCAACGCATATCGGGTTTCAAAATATACCGATGTATCATGTAACTGTAACTACATATTTACACCTCAAAAATAGATGTATTGATTAATATTTACCTTCATACAGACAAATGTATTAAATATCAAAATAAATATTTCCTTACATAATGTTATTATAGTTATAAGTAAGCCCACATAATCAATTACGATTAGACTGATTGAATTCATGCAGTATTTTACACAACTTAACGTAGGTAAAGAACCAATCAAGATTCCAATTAAAAATATATATACCCAGTACATGTTAATGTTGCCAACTATCTTTGTCTAATATTTCAAATATTATCCTGTTTCATTTAACTGCTAAAAGTAGGAGTAAGATGGGTTCAAAATATGATTTTTAAATATGAATTTTTCTGGGCTCTATATACACAAACTAACTATACTATTATACTATAACTATAATAATAATATAACTATATAATCACATCATCCACTTAATAACTACAAGCAGCAAAGGAATTGTCGCTAATGTTAATAGTTAAACTAACTTTTGTTAGTCACTTTCCTAATGTCATCCACCATTTATCCCTATTACCGTCACTTTGCAATTCAGAATAGCACAATATCCTGTGGATATATTTAACTATAAAGTGAAACTGAAACAAAATGTGTTCACTTGGTTGCATCGGAGAATTTGTTTGATAACAACTAGAGCAGTAAATGAGTTCTATTGTTGGCTTATGCAGTATGCAATGTATCATTTCAATTTCAGCTTATTCGTTATGTTATATGTAGTAATTTAGTAATACGCAATTTATATAATTCCACAACTACGGATATATCGTCATTCGTCATTCATATCATATAAGTAACATACTTAGTAAAGTTAATCCACCATGGTTGTGTAAGTAGAGCATTTATTACTTGTGCAACGTTTGAAGTGTACGTCCAAAGGTTATACAAGAAGAAAAATATTATTAATAAATATTTCAGGATTGAAGGTTCTGCTAATTTTAAACGTTACTCCAAAGTCAAAAAGTGATCTACAAATTACAGAAAGACATGACACGGACACGACGCAAATATTGTAATTAACATCCTATAACTCAGTAATAAGCCACGATCAGTGCATTGCGCAACACAATAAATGTAATAATTAATAGCAAATAATATATTATATGCCATTGTTAAGGGGAGCTTGTCTCCTTTGTGGATTTGTTGTGTCTGTCTGTCTGTCTGTCTGCCATAAGTCAAAAACGGTTGGAGATATCGACTTCTAGTTTTCAGCGTAGCCTATTGAGGTTCCTCCTATTATGCCCTTGAAAAATGGGGTCAATCAGCCCCACCCCCTCGGAATTACCCCGCTCCCATTTTTGAAATTGCAACATAAAATATGGCAAATGAGGTATCGCTGGAAAGCTGCATCAGAAGTACAACTATGAATCTGAATTTACATCAGATATGGGACTTCATGGAAATTCAATCACCACAATCACCATGATAATCACATTGATAAACAATGCTTAACATTTGAAAATTTGATTCTTATCTACACCATTTACAACGGTTTATTACTGTATTCAATATTATGCATAATAATAAATATCTGTAATACGTCTTTAAGTATAGATTTTATCTGTAGAACAGATTAATAAATATCTGTTTGTCAAAATGCAGAAAGTTGTGTATGATTTATAACTGCAATAAAATAAAAATGCGAAGGAATTAAAAAGGGAATTAAAAAATATCCAGCTAATAAGCGTACCTAAGCATTACATTACATTACATACATATACTATACTCATTCATGTACATAAATCCCTTGAATTTGAAATCATAAATCTTTTTTAAATGTATTTTTAATCTGATTGAGTTTTTCCCGACATTATTTTATAATCCACAATAAAATGCGTCCAGGTTGTACTACTACTTACTTCTATCCTATCTTATTTGTAGGTGCATTCATATAACTACAGATATAATAATTAACTGCCGTCATAAGTGCCACATACATACATAATATGTAAAAAGATAAAATCGAAACTTAAATATTGAATTTTAAATATAAATGAGTAAATTAAGTAAATGTTACCGAAACAGCTTTGCCCCATTCGGTCTTTGTCGGTCTTTTGTAGGGATTTGGTGTCGGAGTTGCGAAAGTGACGCTTGTGCGTCTCTTGGCTTCGGATCGCTCCGAGGATGTGGAATGGTATGGCGAGAATGACGTGATCGGCACAGTAATCATTTTGATTTCTACTTTTCAGTCTGCCTGTCTGCCTGGAGATTAAAATAACAACACTATTCCACAACTACTCTGCAGTTTAATTAACTATTTGTTTCTGCAAAAGCGTCGGGAGCAAGACAGAAGGACAGAAGACCAGGCAGTTCAAGTGCAGGGAGGTCACTTCCTGCCAGGAAAATATTCTCCACACACGCTACACCATTTTGAGATCTTTTTCTTGCTGTAATCCCCAAGAGGACACAGTCAATGTCAAGAGCACTTCTTATTTGCTCTCAAAACACACTCGCAGAACTAATATCAATCAAAATAAATATTTTTGTCCCTCTATTAATTGCATGTTGGCGTTGGACTTGCAAATCCTTCCCTCTCGACAAATTTAGCAATTTCAATAGTGAGAAATTAGCAACTTTATTTTCTAAACGATAGGTAATTATTATTTGCAACTGGACATCGTAGTAATTATGAAGGAGAGCGTAGTGAGAAGGAGAGCAGAAGATGCGGAGCGAAACAATGTCCTAAACTTATCTAGCAGATAGAAAACTCTACGTAATGGTTTGTGTTTGCTAGGAATTATCTTCTAAAGAAGATTCTAAAGAAGAAGAAGAAGAAGTAAATGAGTTAATGTGTAGCGGAGGAAGACTCTGACAGAAATGATTCAGACAAGAAATGAAAGACGACGACTTGGCTAAAAGTTCTCCTTCCTTTCCACTTGGCTTTGGCTCATCATCTCCTGGAACTTATTTGTAATACTTTTACTCCTTACACTACATCCTACCTACATTACATTATTACATAAATGTAAGACATCTCCAATTCCCATACATAACACAACACTGACAACACACACGGGGAACGTGCTATTATCTATCGCCCTGGTCTGCTCATCCTTCGGAGGACTAACTTAAGATTAATAAAGAGTAACATAACAACCCGCTTCCCTGGCTTCCCTATTAGCACCCCAATCCAAACCAACAATATAAACTGAATCTCATTTAATAACAGGAGTTAAGATTTAAATGAGACTTAACTATGCACTATTTACTTCTGTGTTGATGCATACAGTAGAAAACACAACAAATTAGTTAATAAGTTAATGTTGTTGATAATATTAGTTAGACATATGATTAGGCTCTACAAATATTATATTTTATTATTTGCAGAGGACAAAGTACATTTCCATGCACTTACTTAGTTCTGTATTGTATGCTTTCCAAATGCACAATCTTTCCTCCTCCTTCATCTTTAACATTTAACATTCTATTACACACAGTATACGTAAGTATAACTCATTTATTTATAGTTTTGGTTCTCTTCTCTGCCTACCAACAACGCTGCTTTACTATCTGCTTACCTTTCTTAAACTTGCACACACTATCCTTCTTGCCTATCAAATGAAACACATATAACTACATAACATAAGGTTGTACCATAAACACATTTATTTATTATTGTCCATTGCATTGCTATATAGTGTATATAGAATATAGTTGAAGAATAGAACAATAATTTACTGTTTACTCGGTCAGCATTTATTTATCTTTTCTGTTAAGTATTGTAGTTGTACGTTACGTACTTTCGTACGTACTTAGTGTAGATTAGATAGTAATTGTCCTCAAGAAAGACTGATTTCTTCTAACCACACCACGCAACACAACACAATTGCTACCTACAAATATTCCATGCCATTTCATATTTCATAATTTATGTACTGACGACGAGGCATTTTTCTTAAATATACGGGAGCTCTAATTTAAACCTAAACCAACCAACATAAAATAATTTTTATATGGAAAAATCACATTTATATGGACACATCACATACATTGCACCTTTTAGAGATAAGATGTAACTATAGTTAAATATCCATATTTATTCTAGTTGTATGATAACTCAATCTGAATCAAGAAATTAATTATGTATGCCAATTCAACGCCAGGCAGGTGAAATATATTAAAAAAGGTTGCTGTAAAGCGTAGCTAGAAGAGATACATTAATATCTTAAGATACAAAGGCAATCACAAATATTTATAAGGGGAACAGATAGAACATAATAATAATGAAGTAGTACCTACACTACATGCATACACATACATAGTAATAAATAATACATACCTTAATAAGTAAGCCATAATAGAATATTTCTACTGTTTGTTTGCTTATGTATATAAGTACGAATATGGCTGCTTAAGCTTAGTTTGGATACAGATGTATCTCATTATAATTTTAATAGACATTTCAGCTGACTGAACTAAAGGAAGTTGACTAAAGGTGACGTTTTGAGTTTGTATTTGCGACAACCTTACATGCAAGACACGGCGGCAGGGACAGCCGCAGCCGTTGCGTTGCAATTTGCATAGTATTACTTAAACATACATTGACGAGCCACGAACATAGCAGAGCCATTATTATTCCATTATTTAGATTTATACAATAATCAACTTTAACCTGTAATCTACTGTCATTGTCATTATTAGTTTTCCTATATCTTGTCAGCACGCTGGTGATGTGTGCACAATATCCACTACATTAATATGTATTGTGCAAAATATATATAAACGTTGTTTGTCTTATTTAGTCTACAGTCTACAGCATATAAGGAATAAATAAGAGAATATGTTTAAATAATTAGCTTCCACTGGCTAAATATCCTTGCACTTTGGCTGACTGACTTTGACTTGTTTTTATCTTAAATATTTACCACACTTTCTATACACTACTGTAGAGCAATTTGGTATCTAAACTCTAAACAAACACAAAATCAATAAAAATACATAACAGACGAAGGAAACAAAGCTTCCTTATAACATATAATATAGTTTTGCATAAAACATAAAACTATAAGTATTTAGTCTTTTGGTAATATATAAATGACAATTTTGTCACTAGCATTGTGTAGAGTGTAGAGTGTAGACAACACTTGGCAGGTCAAAATAAACGGAGTCGGCACCACAAACACGGCCGATAGAAAATAAGGAAATTAAGTGCTTTTCTCAGAATCAATGTTTTGCACTCGATGGATGGATGCGTAGAGAGACAAAGAGATGAAAAATCAACACACTCAGCGTCTGGTCTTCTGGTGGTCTAAGGTCTACTCAATTCGCTCCTGTTTTATTCTACTAGTACGTACTGAGGTTGAGATATACCCACGAATCTCCTGTTGCTTTTCCCTTTTTGCTTATGTAAACCACAATAGTAATAGTAAAACTTGTTTATTGCATCCATGATACTATTACATACACAGTTGAAGCCTATCGATCTAAGTACGTAAAAATAGTGCACAAACACACACATTTTACGAAATGTCTACGTTTTATTTTGTTTTGACTCTCATCCAAAATACATTATAAGTATGTGAAACACTGAAACAGATTTATATTGTTTAGAGAGGAAAGTCAACTTGTGATATAGCATATTTAGTATCCAGCCCTTGTAATAATAATAATAGTTTACAAACTGACTGGAGGAAAGCCTCCAGCTGGTTTTTTGGATTTTATTTTTGTAACATAGCCGACTCGAGTGTGATAATATAGATAAATGCGGTAAGTCTGGCCTGACCTCTACAACAATATATTTATCTCTGAAATGAAAGAACCACGTAACTGGCAATTTTATTTAAGGCAGACATGTTCCTAAACTACACTACTTGAAAGTATTTTCATGAAAAAGTTCATATTCGCCAGCCCTTGTATCTTGACCACTATTTGACTGCCAACATCACATGAGATGGCAATGAAAGGAAAAATATTCGGACCTATGTTGACATTCGATCCGAATTTTTTTATCTATAAATGACAATAGTTTACCGACCCACTAGAACGCACACAAAGTAATACTGAGATATGCTATTTGGTAAGGACAAATATGATAATGTTAATTACAACAAATATGCGAATTCCATGTCAATTAGAATGGCTTCTATTGTTGTACAACTTTCATAGACGCAATCAAAACAAAAGAGTAATTCCGTAATGAGTATGGAATCATGTAGGTAGTTTAAGGAGTGGTAATAATTTTAAGCCTAATCTGATCTTTCACGTAAAATACGGTCATTTAATTCATTTCGGTTTGCATTTTGATTTGGTCCGTTCATTTAGGGATTCTGCATTTTTTATAATTGAGCAGCTTGTCTCCTTTGTGTGGATGGTGTGTCTGTATGTCTGTCTGTCCGTCTGTCAATGATGATCATAATGATTACCACAATGATTTTCACTATTGACACGTTTAAGCGCTCCTCTACCAAATCACCATGTGTGAGCTACTCTATAGTATGACCTACCCTTGCGTAACTTGGGGTACTGGTTGGACTCGGGAACACGATGGGTCAAAACAAATTCTCTTGTCATAAAAGACCAGTTGAAATCTAAAAAATCGTATTTCATTTGTATTGGAAAATACTTTAAAATTTGACCCACCATTTTCCCCAATCCTACCGCATTTTTTTGTGAACACAGCGAGCGAGCGAACTAACTGCCCCTTTGTAAGTAGGATTCGCACATGCATATTCATTACAAATTACAACAGCTATGAGAATTGTATGCGTTGCAAATTAGGTTAGAACAACTTGTGCTTAATAACTTAATACAATGTTTGAGTAATAGAAACCTGATAATTGGCTACAATAAATATGAATATGTGGTTACCTGTGGTTCACTGAACGCCGAGAAAAGACGGCAGTGTAGATAGATATCGTTTGCCTTAATAATGAGTCCGAAATACTTTTTATCATCTTCTGTATCCGGAATCACTGGAAAACTTCGTATGCAGTCCCACACATGACTCTCGAAAATCAATTTTCCAGTCTTAATTGCGGTCACGGTCAGTAAACTATTCCTTATGTGAATCACCACCTGAAATAAGTAAAGTTAATTATCGCACTCGTATCTCAACTAAATAAACACGACACCTTATGCATGGACACACACTATTACATCATAATTATCATCATAGAATTCCTTATTATATTTATGTTATCAACTTGTATTCTACTGGTACACGTATATTAACGATAGTTATTATTAGTCTAGGTGTAGGTATCGTTACTTATTATTAAAATGCATGGCTCCCAATTGTAGTGTCTATATTTACAAATATCGCATCTTGCATAACGTACTTCAGAAAAGTTGACATTGGTATAAGCCAGAGTAAATTGCATTTGCAATTGCAAGTCGTACCGGACCCTTTATTGACTTTAAAACATTTTAAATAATAAATCTTAAATAATGGAATGAATGTTATTCATTTATCTCTAGGCGTCTAGTTTTTATATCTCACGGGACCTGCTACCCGACAGAAGATTCAACGACTCATAGCAAAAGTAATCCCATACCACATAGCACACTTACAGCTAGCAATTATCGCAGACACCGAATATTCTCTTCCTTTCCTAACAACGCAACGTAATCTAGTAATCTGATAACATTGCATTTTGCTATAGGCAATTACAGTCTCAGTACTTTTTATTAGTACAACTGTTAAGGTGTGCTTTACGAAGACTACTCTGCGCCAAATAATTCTTTTCGACCACATAAGGATTTGGAATTAGAACCAAAAAAAATTCTCAAACATTCCTATCGTACATGCACTCTTAAATTAAACAGACTACTTTTTACTATATTATGCATTTATTGTAAAAATACTCAAAACTAAATAAAGATACCTACGCAATTAAAAATGTGTCCGTTATCTTAAATACAGTCTACGGCCATGTGAATTGTATGTGTATGTACTTATTGTATGGCTATTTATTAGGGGAAGTGACAGATTCGGGGCTGAAAGTGATCGAGGCTGTTGTGATTCCTCTCTGGCTAAGGTTGCATGGATATACGCAAGAATGAAATTGAGTATAAATAGGATTTGACGTTAGTCTCAAGTTCTCAAGACACAACATCGCAACACAATAATAATCCCATCACCGAATCAACACCAGCCAGAAGCACCGTATAACATAAGGAGACACCAGAACAACTAGAACAAGTTACATTGCATGTACGATAATATGTAAACGTACATGCTACATACAAAACAAAACTGCAGACATAATACACTGAAGACTGAACTGATATAATTACATTACGTAACACATAGCCGCTCTGATCTACTTTTCTGTGAACAAAAAAAACTTACGTTGCGTTACAAATAACAGAGACACTAAAAGAATAAATAGAAATATATTTATTCCACAAAATTGATTTACCCCGTAACTGCGTTTCTTACCTTTGTAAATTAAATTGACCTGACCTCAGCTCCTATCCTGCTAGTCCTGCTTATTGACAATTTCTTATCTTAGATGAAATAACTATATCATGCTTACATATATTAATGAACTGTTCCGAAATTAGTTAATTATATTGTGAGTGACATACTTGCTGTGAGTCAGTAAAGCGTAAAATTTCGGCAATGACCCAGGGCATCATTTGGGGACTGTAATTGCATCTGGAGTCCATCATTGCTGCCCCTAGATAATTAACAATGAACTTCCCTTCGCCACTTCGTGAGGCCGTTCCTCCTCCACTCCCCGAATAATTCATTCTACAACAATATAGTCAAAATATTGTCAACAAATAGGCTTACTCTGGTAACGGGATATTGTAATTTGCACCCTGCTCACCCCGTTCACCCCTTTGAGTTTTTTACCTAACCTAATCTAATCTAACACAATCAAGCCAGGGCAGGGGGAGCAGGGTACAATTTCATGAGCCCCGTAGGTAGCCACAAATTCCTTTTAGTATTAGATCAGTTAAAAAAATTTCTGTAGTGTTGTCGAAATTTATGTAAAATCTGGGTTATACCTGAATCAAATAGGATAAATTCCAATGACAGGACCACTATAGTTGTATTAGTATAATAGTCTTAGTCAGTCTTCTGTCTGTAATATAATATTCTGTAATGTCCGAAAGATGAATCTCGGCTTTTCTTGCTGCACTTCATATACCATAAGTGTCCTCACTAAAGACAGCATTCACCATTCTATGAAATAAAAATACTAAAAATAGAAAAGTTTCTCAACAGCACAGATTTCAGATTTCTTTTAGAAGGAAGGAAGCAGAACTGGGAACACAATCTCCAACACTAGAAACTCTGCAGGTAAAAAGGCAAATCTCAGTCGTAAAGTAAGATTAATTGATTTGCAATACTATTTTTATTATTGTCTGCAGTAATTAGTAATGGTACCTATATTATTGCACACAGTGTAGTACCGTGTAATATTTCATCTCTAATCAAGAGAACGAATTATTAATTAAACTGTAAATTTACAACTTTACTTTGAAATTGAATCAAGTGAGACATTTAATAGTGAGTATTTGAGTATAATTCTTAGACCACCCAACTCCTTCTTAAGGCGTTTCTCGCATGCATATTATTATGTAGAATAATTAATAAGTGAATGTCTACCCTCACAGTTCAAATGATTCAATTCAGAAATATAATAGATGTAATGCAGTAGTACCTATAACTACCCTCGATCCAGAGACTATTATGTCTAGACTAGACCATATCAATTACTTAATAAGATACGAACCATGGACAATTCTGTGTATTTCCAATTTCACTGTATCAGGATGAATAAATTATCTTTTTTGATCCTCAAACGATAAGACTTGATAAACAAAACAGTAGTTCTGTATGTACTAATATGTACTTCCAATAAATAGTAATAGTAAGATAAATAAATACTCAAATATGTAGACAGCAGCGGAGACGGACACATTCACTGACGACACTACTTACAATACTGCCATGCATAGGGATTACTGTCTATTTTCCAGAAGTAAATACGCTACTACTATTACTTGCTGGACTGTTTTAATTAGGAGATGTGATGTGACTGACGAACAAAAGTATGCACAGTAATATTTTACGTATTAATTAAGTTACTCTAAACTTGAGTGTTATAGTATATTAGTAATAGAATAGAATACAGGTGTTTTGTATGTAACATAATATGAGAATACTATTTATACTGAATACATGTAGATAATTATAATATTATAATGTAGATAGTACTTTGTTTGCTTATTTCTCTTCTTAGACAATGTAAAATTCAATGAAACGGTCTACGTGTTGTTGTTAACCCATTGACTTGACTCACTTGACTTTAGCTTAATTCTATAAAATATGATCTGATTTTCAGATCTCTCTCTTAATACTCTTCTATGTACTCCACTTAAGAGACTGCACTTCTCTTCTCTCGTGTATCTCGTACATCTCCCTTTTCTGTTGCTTTGCTGTGTCGATTGCTTTTCGTTTAGCAGCAGCAGTCAGTCAACTCTTAAAGAGTTCTGTCTTATAATAATAACGCAGTCGGTGAAGTGGAAGTCTGCGATTCCCTGCCTGCCACTTGTTTTCAGCAAGTGATCTCAGCAGAAAGAAGGTTCTATTAAATCCGAAAGCATCACCCCATCCTCTTCTGCCCTGCCCACCACAATAGACATCACGCCACGATTCCTTCCCAAATAAATTCTCTAATTAATAATGAATAACTATTATTTACTAAACTGAGATAATAAGATGAAAAAATTAAAAATAAACATTTCTATCTGACGATAATATGCTGCTTTTTGTTGAAACCACACTACAGACAGCAATATTTTTACTACACAATACATGTACGTGCAACAATTTTGCTTTTATATGTTCTGTGGGTATATTTGTAAACCCATCAGGCAATAACAGCTCTTTCAACTGAGCCAAAGCTTTCATTTCAAGACCCCAATACCCCAAATCAGGCAACAGGAAAGGCGTCTATATACTTAATTATGGTAAATGTATAGAAGTGTAAATATTTTAGTTGGTGAAACTAATACTCGTACTTCCATGACTTGAGCAAATACTATTTTTCTTGAATATCTGACATAAGGCACCACTTGACCCACTGCGCACTGGACCAGGGTTTTCCAAATTTCTGGAAAAACGCTAAATAGAACTGAATGAGTTATTTAATCTATTTATTAGCAGGCGAGTCAACTACAATGTGTTTCCAGAATCCCGATATTTCTATCAATCAATCTTTTAAAAAAAATTTAAGTGTATTCAAAAACATGCTGCACTATGTTACTGTGATTTCTCATTCACTATATTAGTTTTGGACCAGTCTGTAGATTTAGATTTAGGATCATCTAGGTTTTGATGAAGGTGGAATGGATTGCAGGTAATTTCTAATGAGAGTGACTCGAGCACAGAAGAGTAACATAAACGAAACACGCGTTTCCAATATTCTTATTAGATATTATCTGTCAGGTTAAAGGGTAGTAAATACTAATTTTTTACATTTCAAAAAAAGATAAAAAACGTTTTCCCGTTTAAAACAAATTTCATGGAACACTGTATTGGATATTATGTGAAGTGTACTATTATTGTTAATCCGTCAACAAACAAAACCAACAAAAATATGTAGCCTATATCTATGACGTGTATAATCCTAAATTCTACTGTAACGGTACGCACCAGGCTTTCTCATAGCTAGAAATGAAGCCCTGTATCTCCAATCCTGTACTCACAACAAAACAAAACGCAATAACCACATCAGTCAGTCAACCCAATACCCAAACAAACACACTAAAACTCACAACCCAAAACGGCAATATATTACTTGCGTGTGACGAAAAATCTTTTCGACACCTTGTAGCTTGAAATTGACATAAAAACGAAATCATGTCTCTTTCCCTGATAGCTAAGTTTAGGTTAATTCGGATTGACCGAATTTTAATTAAGCACATTTATTTGCTAGGTTTGGAAGCTACCCTTACGGACGGATAATACTCCGAGAAAATTCATGAGAAGCTAACCAGCGCGCCCATGTAAATTCCTATACAAATTTAGAATTTTGCCTTTTCATAGACTCATGCTCTTCATTGAACTTCATGCATAACTCAATAATGGGTCATCGAAAAAAGTCGAATATTTTCTGGAGATGTCTTCAAGGTCTTGCTCGGGCCCATGATTCCCCGATTTTTGAATTAAATTTTCATTAAGTCAGAAAAAAATGCCAAAGGGATATTTTTCTAAAACGGACATTTCTACATTTTAGTGTTCAAAATTTACAAAAAACAAAATCATTGGTCCTTCCCTGATAGCTAAGCTTAATTTAGGTGGCTCATTCATTCCGATTGATGGAATTTTAGTTTAATTCTCCATAAAGTGGTGGAGTAAGAAAACCGAAAACAAACGTGATACTGCCAGTCCTTAAGACCTTATTTCATGAACGGTCAAAATACAGTTTTGGGACAGAGATGGGCCCAAATGCCAGATGGCCAGAAAAATTGTAAGCAGCAGGCCGTCCGAAAGTCAGCCTGTTTTTGGATTTCTCATCGAGTTTCCTTGAAATGACACTATGAAAGCTAATGCTAAAATATCAAATCAGTTTCTTTGTTAGTTTAAAAGTCGTTACTTACCAGCGAATTAACAAATACATGCACACGAACGACCTAATTTAGCTATATTACATTTTTGGGTACATCCGGGCACTGCATATATTAATAGTTAAGCCCGGTTGTTTTTATTGTCTTTGAAGTCTATATATATGGTACACATAACATTTGTTTTGTGTAAGTTGAGTAGCTTCTATATGATGTTAAAGGCTCAAAAGACATTTATCGTAAGCAAAGGCCGCCCGGTAGAAATTTTTTTGACGGCAGGTCTAATATTTCCGCAAAAACATGGCGGCCTGCCGGCCAAAGTCTGAAGCCCGGCCGGTAATGATTCTGCCCACCATCTGTGTCTTCTCTGTTTTACAACTGAAGTTAGTAACCCCCAGAAGAAGTATAAAAAATAAACAGTTGCCTACATGTATGTAGTATATAATATAGGAAGAAAGCTAACATTTAAAAATTTGTCATATATTAATGTGTCCTACTTATTGTAAGTCTTTGTTGCATCCTTACCCCAAAGGATATATTCCAACGGGGTTGGCCTGTATCATTTGGGGTCAACGAAAAACTTAGAAAAAATTCTCGTGTGTTCACATGTGAACACATTGCCTGTTGTGTTCACTGTTCAAATTAATACATAGAATGAGACTCTCTTTTACTGTTATTATCCCCATACATTTATGTATATATATTAATAAAAAGGTTAGGTTCTCTCCCAACGCCATATATTAATATCGAACAGTTACATGTGAACACAACAGGCAATGTGTTCACGTGTGAACACAAGAGAATTTTTTCTAAGTTTTTCGTTGACCCCAAATAAATGATACAGTCCAACCCCCAACGCCTGAAAAAATGTTCGATCTTTTATCGTCAGACTGGTTGCTGGTAATTTCTAAAATTATATTAATCGTATCTTAAGGTTGAAGGTATCTTAATTACGAGAGTGCAGTGCTACTGACTGTAATATAACTATGATTGGAATTCTAATAGTAAAACCTAAAAATGAAAAAAAGAATAAGAAGTAACAAACCTGATGTCAGGAGATGAGCGCCGAAGTCTCAGAAGTATAAATTCAATTGATTTGATTGCTGATGGTGAACATGGGAAGGAATACGGCACAAGGCTGCTACTGCTATTGAGATATTGCAATCTACAATCTATGTCCAACGATTAAATCAACTTATTAATTTATGAAATAAAAATGAAACGGACAATCGAAAACATTTAGTGGATGGAGGATGCGAAAAGTCTGTTTCCTCTTTTAAGATACAAATAAGAATATGAAAATTGCGCCCAGAAATCGCGCACAAAAGCTGCAAGTCTAACATTATGTAATAGGTAGCCCTATAAGATTTCTCATCATGTTCTTGAAGTATTGCACTATTTAGTAAGAGATTTCCTTGTCTCTACATGTAGTGCAGTGCGTAGCCTTTTATTTCCTATTTCCAATGTCATTCCCAATGCTGCTGCAATCCAGCGAGGCTGATTCCTCCAATTCCAATTAAATCTCCAATGAAATGAAATTAGAGACGAGAAATTATACAATAAATTGTTTTTTGTGCCGATAAATTAATACTAAAGCATCTTATATCATATAATGAATTAATATCAGCTACACAAAAATCAAATCAGTCTTTAAAAATTCCTCTAAAGACGGTCCTATATAAAACAGATTTTAATGCAGAGTTAAAAATTGTTCAAGTGTAACAATTATTAGTATCTAAATATAAAAATGGGCATTGGAAATTCGCGCAAAGAGTAACACGGAACAATAAAAATAGAACAGAATTTTCGCTGATTTTTCGTTGAGAGGCGCCTATGGGGGTTTTTGCTAATAATGAAACAACTAAAAATATTGATGAGATCATCGAGAACTCAATTAAAATAGGGTCAAAAGTTTCGAAATTAAAAGGTTAGCGTTGTGATAGGCAAGGCATGCAGGTTTTCACCAATATTTATTTAATATTTTTGCAAATGCAAGTATATTAATTATGCGCATACATATAAATATTATATAGTACATCTGAATATTATAACCTTATTATAAATATGCACAGAAATATTATTTAATTACCTTAATTGAATAATAAAAGATAAACGATAGCATAACGAAACTTATGACAAATTGTTAATACGCCTAGATGCAGAGTAAAATACTATCATAAAAAATTTAATTTACTAATGAAATGGGGGATTCAATATTTTATGTAGCTACGCAATTAGTTTTCAATTTGGGTGAATTGCTCCCTCGACTGGCCTCGACTGGTGACGGAGCAATTTTCTGTGAAATAAATTAAAAATTTTGAACACCAGTTGCTGAAAAATCCACTTTAGAATAAAATCAGAAAAAATGTTTTGTGCAAATTGGAACAAAATAAATAATTCAAAAGTATTACACAGTGCACAGGCCATTGCACAAATTACTACATTGCTAATCTATCATTATGTACATACATACTTCTAACTATGAATCAGATATTATACGGTAAGTATTTAGTTTTAATTTTATTTGATTAGACATTGCTAAAATGAAATATATGTAGGTATGTATCCACTTGCAGCACACTGGTTAATTGAATTAATTGAATGCACATAAAACAAATGAAATAGTAATTGGTACAATTAATAAATAAAAGTTACACGACGTGAGTTATGAATTGTTACATAATGTTTTTATTTATTGAAGCTTCCCAAAATCTCTACTACTTGCTAGATATCCAAAATATTTCGAATAAAATCATTTATCATTATATAAGTAAAGTCTTTTATCTACCTAGAATACAATATACCTAATTGCATGTTACAACTATTTATTATTACACTTTCCGTTTAATTTTACGTTATAAACTATTTTGTACCAAGTACACTGCACATTACGCAACATTCTTTTTATCATTTGCCCCCTCAATAAAATATTAGCAGTACTTGTCTATTGTACAGTGCACTAGGCTAAAGGCTAATAATAATTAAGGTAATTTTGGTAACCACCTTTCCCTCTTGCTAGTAAATCATCTCTAGAAAATTATTCAACTAATAATTAGAGTACTTTATTATTACAGATTTTAGAATGGAAATCTGTTGCATACAGTTGTACACTCAAACTACTCTAAGTATACCAATTTGTTCGTCTAAAACGGAGCATTCATTTTTTACATTTTCCACTAAATAAGTATATTATTTCCATGTGCATTAACTGAACATGAATGGAGGTTCTTAAATACTATTATGTAATTACGTGTAATTTATGAAATTAGTTATAATTGTTAGTGCCTAGTGCCTAATTTAATATGTATTTGTTAATTATTTGTTTTATAGTCTGCAGTAGGAGGTTTCACCACAACCTCATACTGCGATTTGACCTTTGATCCGGATATACTTAACATCTTACGTATATTTTTAATACTACAATACTAATAGAGATAAATCTACAACTAGTTTAGATGGAACAGGATAAATGATGGAGCATGTCAGTTGCATTAATTTATAATTTCGCCATTTTTAATAGCAGAGATGGCAAAGATGCAAAGTTGTGCCAGAATTAAGAGGTATATATTAACAGATACTTATTCATTCTTAATTGATCGCGCGGGGAAATTGCATAATGATAATGCTCTGGACTTTGTACTCACTAAATACGATAGGAAGATTGATACATATTCAGTGAACAAAGGCATCCAGAGCATTATGCATCCTGCATCGCTGGTGGAAAATGTTTGGATATGTGAATATCTAGTAATATCCAGTGAATTTTCGGCTAGCAAAAAATAGTGAAAAATAGGAAGGAAGGGAAGAAAAAGAGGGAAAAGGCCTAGCAGTGAATTTTTTTGCTGTTTACAGATTTCCAGGGAAAAAAAAGTTTTTTCCACCAGCGTCCTGCATAATATACTACTATTTTTATACTATTTATCTAACTGCAAGCTAATACAATAATTTAAAATTCTACATACCTAGTAGAATTTTACATGTTGCAATCTGTACTGGTCCAATTCATTACGCTCCATCATCCACCTGAAAAACACTCCTTAATAATATAATTTTCTATTGCTAACTGTTAATGCATTCATTAAAGAAAGTGCCCTGAGCCTTATCTAATTCCCCATTTCCTTCGTAGCACCTTCCACTATAACTATTCAATACTTCGCTGCACATTACATAATTTGGTTACAATTCAATATTACTTAAACTTTTTATATTTACTCACGATTAATTGTAGATATACATTGTTGTTATTATTATTGATCTCATAACATCATATTTATTTTATTTTACTACATTTACTTAATTTTAGAGTCTATATTGTCCTGGTTGAACCTTTTACGTTCTTTATTTGCATCGTTGGCCTATTTATCATTAAAGGACTATATTTTTCATACTCCTAGAATTTGCGAACTGAAGGCCCATAAAATAATTCAATAAATTGCTGTGTGTGATTATTTGACATGAAATATCCTCAAATTTAACTTAAACGTTCATATAATTCAATTAATAACATTATCCACTACATAATAAAATAATGTATTATTCTGCTGTGATATAAACTTCAATATTTCATGATATTGTAAAGAACTAAGAACTAGAAGACAAAATACAGCTAACCTCGTAAGATTAGCACTACAAGAATTTTATTAGTTATTTTATGGGCCTGAAGTTCAATAGCTTGTTTGTATCCTATCGGGAATCTAGTTCGAGTTGCTTTCTAGACGCTACGGCAGCTACAAGGGCAGCTCCTCGCCCGCTCCCGTCCTCCGACAGCATCAGATCAAACTGAAAAATACAGATTTATAAATTTTATTATATTTTACACATTTAATTGGGAAGGGAAATAATATATTCAATAATACGAAAAATGTGAAAGAATGGAATAATTAAGGTGGGGTGTACCTTTATGTCCGGTTTCACCAGTCTCTGTATGGTCTCCGTCATCATATTGTGGAAATGGGGATGGAAGCGATACACAGAGCCATCCACAGCAACCACTACACTCTTTTCGTTCATCTATCATAAAAAATCAAAGTTTACAATTAATTATATTTAGTTATTTACACTATTTTCATTTGTTTGGTAATTTATTAGACTTTGGCTCTTCTCCAATTATATTCAATAGTTAGAAGATAAGACAGTGATGCTAATAAATAAATAAATGACAGTAGAATGGTAATTAATTACTTTGTTAAGAAGGCATGCGACTCCAGCGGCTGCAAGTTGAGCTGCTCGTTTAGAGACAACTTCACAAATATATCGAACATCTTGACAGTCTTGGTCACTGATAAAGTTCAAGCACAATTCCTCGAGCACTTGACGGCAATTGTGAAATTCTCCCGGTTTATCACTAAAAATTATCCACAAAAAATTAAATAATTAATTACATACATTATTATGGAATTAAAATAGAGCATTCAATTGGGAATACAAAAGTATAAAACTAACCTTTCTATTTCTGAAATGTACTTGGTGAAAAAGTTTCCTCGTTGAAGTAATAGTTCGGATGCCTCTCCTTTAAACAGGATACCATCATTCGTCAATTTAACTATCACTAGTCTTGCTACTTCTCCCATGTACATCCCTGATATCATTTTCTCGAATCTGCAAATAAATAAATGTGCAAAAATAAAGAATTTGCTTCAATTGCAATAAATAGCATAGGAAACAACTTTATAATTAATAATTAGTACTTACAATTGTCTTCCTTTGTTTACTGAGTACGTGTCGATTTCCCTATCGTACTCAGTGAGTACAAAGTCCAGAGAACCGTCATCCCCAAACGCTCCCCATTCTGTATTCACAATTACCTGAAAAATTAAAAAATAGATTAGTTAGAAAATTCTCAAGAGTTTTAATTGAATTGTTAATGGAAATGTGTGGCCTATAAGTAAATGCATACCTGTTGAGGGTCATCTATATCTCCATCCCACAGTTCAACGTTCTTTAACCTCTCCACGTAGCAGGCATTCGATCCCGTCCCTTTAGTTCAATTAGACCAAATATCATTTCATCGTCAAAACAAAATGTTTTACATACATCAATAATTAATATCACGCGTAAAAATGGAGAAAGTTAATTAGTGTTAACGCGAAGGTAAATAAAGCAAAAGCCAACCCAAAAAGAGATCCAATTTTTTAGTTTAGTATTTCCTTTATACCATGTTAAGACAATTAAAAAGGTAAAAAGCAACCAAAAGCACGACTCTTACATTCACTAGTTTCATAAGTACATAATCGCTATTTGCATGCTGTACATTAATTTACCTATGTACTTAGGACTACTTTTGATCTACACACACGGGGTAAATGAAACATATTTTACAGCGAGGACGTGAGAATTGATAGAGGAATGCATGTTTACTAAATAAATGAACAAAATCATGTTACTAAAGTAAAGATGGACGCTACGAGAAGGAATTCCACCTGAACAAAGAAATCTAATAAATAATTAGGTACAAAAAGTGTCACACACGAGAAAATGGAAATTAAACGACACAAAACTAATTCAACGACTAAATAGATTTTAATTATTGTCTAAGTAGCCTAGATACTACATCTACTTAAGTGGATAGAGTTAAACTGGGATTTTCTTAATCTGACTTGTTCTGGGATGTTGATGAATACGTACCAACAATAAGCCCAATGCGACAGTTTGGATTGAGCCATGCACAAGACATTAACGTCCCCGTCGTGTCGTTGAGAATTGCACAAACGGTGATTTCCACATCCTATGTAATAAGTCAATTAATCAGAGGTGAGCCAATGTCAAAGGTTATTCCATTTTCTATGTACATTTTACTATTGTTAACATCAATCAATGCAATACAATACTTAATATTTAGATAGATACCACGATTACTACACTACAAAATTGATTTATTTATGAATTTATGAATTTATATAACCCATAAATAGAATATTTCTTACATTCACCCATTAATTCAAGATGCATAAAAAGATGCAAAAAAAATATTTCACTAATGCTTAGTCGTTAAGTTATGTCAAAGTTGAAATAATATAACCTAAAACGCAAGATTTAAAGATAAAATGCCTATACTTAATAGAAGATGTGTACAATCACGATGAATTTAGCGTTTCCGTATTTAGAATGCAAAGAAGCAATAAGTTAATTGCAATCTTGCAAGTGATGCAATGACATATTTACTTACCACACCCTGTGTGCCATACCATACCAGTACATATAAATAAAATAAGACAGTCAAATAACCGTACTTGTCAAATTATACCAAAATCCCACGACATGCAGCATTAATTTAATTGAAATTTGATATCTGAAGATGTATATACTAATACCAAAAGTAAGTTAGTAACTTGGTGAAAGAGAACTTGTTGTAAAACCCCTTTGTGAGTAAGACCATGCCATACGTACCATACTAATTATCATACATAATGTTAGTTAATTAAATACACGGAGAACCTTAACCTTGTTTAGCGTATTTTGTTATAATGACATTGCACATTCAAAAAGTTTGTTTGGTTTGATAGCAGACCCATTACCTAGACGGATTGAACTTGATAGGGAGACCCAATAAGAATTCTCACGTTGAAGGTGAGTTTATAGGGGAATAACGCATAGGCCATAATGTACATATCATTTCATATCATTTCTGCGACTTATAGAGAAACTATTCTCACCCACTATCAAACCGATACGGCAATTCGGGTTTTTGTAGGCACATGACATGAGGGTTCCAGTTGTGTCATTAAGGGCTGCCAATATGTCAATCACCACGTCCTTATTTCATAGTCAATTCATTAGCATTGTTATTGGATTTGGTTTAAGTTGATCTCACAGAAATATTAATCAGCATTTTACTACAGGTACAGGCCATCAATAAGTATTTTATATTTTATACGAGTAGTATAAGTAGGTCAAATAACAAATACCTATTTCTACACAGATAATGCATTAGTATTCTAGAATTCTGCATTTTCTAAGTGTCTACGGAATGTTATATGTGAGATGACTATGAAATTAATAAAAATCATTTTCATAAAGACATTTTCATGCACACGGTTAATTAAATAGATCAATTAAATATACATAACTATATTTTCTATAAGTGTTCTGTTCATGCATTGAGCATAAATATTATAAATGCAAGTGTATTGCAATTGCAGGTAAGTTTTCACCTTTTGCTGTACACAGTTGGTTCAGGGTCAGGATGCGGTGCGGCAATAATTAGAGTAAGTTAAGAAAGATCATCGTTTAGTGTTTGCTTAAAGTCCTACACAGTTATTATATACTTGATCATGGTTAAGTTGAGTGGCTAATGCTAATAATACAAGAAATAGGAAACTAAATCAACTAACTCTGTACTAGACTAAAATAATTCAGCAATAATAAAATTACATCCTACTATGTACATAGTAATAAAATCTACTATATTGTCTATCATTCGCATTCATATGACGAAATGTGTAGTACCTAATGATTGTGTTGAATTAGCTACCCAATTATTTACATGTGTTAATTAACTGACAACTCTTAATGGCTATCTACTCATTTGCTTGGTTTTTAGATGGGAATACTTATAGTACATGGCGCAATTACTATAATCTATGATGCTATTTGCTAAAGACTAATGACATTTCTGCAGATCCTAACACACAAATTGGTATAAAAAAGTATACAAGAAAGAAGAGCGCTAAACATGTGCTAATTGTAATGTGCTACTTATAGATATTAACTATTCACCACCCAATATGGAAGTCGGCTGTATTAGTTGGCTATCAAAACTAGATATTTAGCTACATTTGGAAGACATTAAAATATGCAAACTCTACCAATAGTTAGCTAATTATTATAATCTAAGATGCCAATGATATTTCTACAGATTTTAACACATCAAGACGTATAAAATTATACAAGGATGAAGAGAGCTAGAACATGCTACCTAGGTGTTAACTATTCGCAAAATATGCATACTGGCTGTATTAGTTGACTATCTAGAAATAGATAACTACGGTTGGAAGGCATATTAAAATATGTGAATACAAGTTAGCTAATTACTAGGGCATTTAGAGAATGCTAATGCTATTTCTACTAGACATACCTTTGTGTAATTAAAAGATGTAGCAAAAATGTGATGCCTGCCTACACATTAAATATCTGTATTTAAGCGTTTGACATATTATCAAGAGCTTCTCCAAAGCTACAATACAGAAAACTGTTATTAGTTAAATAGTTATTAGTTATCGACCAACTCAACTGAATATATATTCCTTTCATCACCTGTAATTATAACTCGAATTGTGTGTGTGTGCAAAAAGGGAAGAAAATTAAACAGAAAATTAAATTAATATTTACCCCTCGCCTGCGAATTGCTTCCTGGAGAAGTCTGACCACATCCTCGCCCTCGACTCCAGAACAGTTGAAACCTTTTGTCCAGGTGGCAAGTCGAGCTTTGGTGAGACCTTCTTGACTACATGGAAAGGAAAATGTGAACCCCAATGGCAACTTCTCGTTTTGAACACAATTCTCGTTCATGAAAATGGAAAGACATTCCGCTATGTGATCGAACAACTGCAAATAGGCACAAAAATAATATCAACATTAGCACATGTTATAATGGAAATATTCATAATTTTACGTAGTATCATTATATGTAGCAACAAAAATTAAGTGCTGCACTTGAACTGCATAATTTATTACTACTTTGCTTTGGTAAAGGAATTTTTACAAGAATAAGTATAAATACTATTTTAGCTACTTTAATTTATTTTAAATAGTACAGCGCTGTTACCCCGGTACCAGGACCCAGCATTATGTGCTGTGGAACTGCGAAAATTTTGGATTGCATCTTGAATCTGGACGGTGTCTTGTTGTCCCCGCTCAACTCAATCAGCAATACCCGAAAGTTAGTTCCGCCAAGGTCCAGTGCTAAAAACTTGCCCAGTTCTGAAACAATAGAAGCAACAAACAAAAATTAGTAGCAAGTCTAATAAACATTTGTTCGCAAATTGATTAGTAAAATAGAAAAGGGTTATCAAGAAAAATTGGGATTGGAATAAAAATAAATAATATAATATATATAAATAATAATAATATAAATTAACCAGTAAACCGACCTGCTGCGCTGGAACCCTAGCTTCTCCGGTCTTAAATAATTTTAGGACATTTCACAAAAAATGTGAAATACTAACTATATACTACTAATATACTTAATTAATTATTTATGTCGCTCTTGCCCAACCCATGCTTACCCAGCAAGAGTTGAGCCGAAACTGAGGAAAATTACTTCTTGCAAGTCTCTTTTCCAGCTAACGACCGAGAATCCTTACCTTCGGTTTAAGGACAAGCCAAGTCATGAAATTCAAACCGGCTGCAATCCCCTGATTGTACTGACGAATTTCAATGGAAATGGCGTCCTGAATAGAGACAATGAAGATCCTGCATTTAGGATCATCTCTTTATGGAAGATGATAAGTCTTCTGGAGACAGACTTGAATAAATTGTGGAGTACAATGTTGCATGCAATTGCAGTCGCAGATGTATTTGTACAGATATTTGTATAGATTAGGAAATAGGAATGAATGGTAGAAATAGTAATAATAATGATTGACTTCTTGTCCCTAATCCTTTCTCGCTTGGAGAATAAAAAATTAATGTATGCATGCATAATCTAAAAAGAATCCCAAAAATATGAAGAATTGAACAAAGAGAAGGCAAACGCAAATCGAAAGAAATCGGGTATTATCAGAATCTCCGATCCGGTCCAAGTTCAGTCCACTAAAATATGCTAACATTTATCGCTTATTATTTATTCCAGGCATGGAGGGGCCAGTAGCAAGTTACTATCCAGTATTATCTCGACGCTATTATTTATGAAATGCTAATGGAATTATTTCCTAAAATCATACCACTAAAATTAATAACGACGATAATTGTGGTAAAATCCTGAGCAGAATTATCCAAATTCATCGACATATTATATTATTCCGCCGCACTCCTATCTTAACTTTCGTGTCAACCTTCTGCATTAAGCATGGACAGTAATGCATCTTTACTTTAAATAATTTATGTGTGTCGGTATGTATGTATGGTATGGTGACTACACATTTAGTTGATCCACAATTCATATTATTAGATCAAATGCATAAGCAAGAGCTCGATACAACTGAATGGATATCTTGGATATATCTTGGATGTCTTGTCTCGCCTACAGATTTCTTCACGAGAAACTCTTTTATGTGTAGTCACTAGAGATGTATGTGTAGATAAAGTGCAAATGTACATACAATAATGTAAGGAACTACTAAATAACTCGTCTGGAATAAAAGTAGGTGATATTTACATATTAACTAATATAGTACATAAATGTATGTAGACAATTCTGACCTTTTCCATTAGGGAGATCTCGAACGTAAGTTGGAAAACATTTGACTTTGGCCTTTGCATTTGTGTCCTTCCCGAGTCCTTTGACCAACTCCTTGTGCAGAGATGTCATCACCTCGTGCTGAGTCTCCTCAGACAAAATTAACTCATTGCACACATCTAATACCTGAAATTCAACAACAGACAATTAATTTATATATTTATTTATAAATTACACTTATGCATTTATTACCAAATCTAGACCTAATATATATACTATTATGTATTACTAGAAACATTAAATGCATTCATATATATTCACATGTATTCTACAACCTTGTTACTGATTATGATTACCTTCTTTTATACAACTACAATTACATACAATTTATACTCTAGCTTTGTAATTTCCTTAATCCCAAATGTAAGTTATAAATTTTGGTCAGGAATTGTGAGTCTTTGATAATCGAATCCTATTGTCATCAAATCTCTTAATAAGTTCAATCAGTTCATTCCTTGTTGTCCTATATATTACTAATTATATGTATGCACATATACCGACATACCTACTTAATATTATTTTATAGTAGTGTAGCAAGTAAATCATGCTTAACATAAGGAGGATCATGTGCAATAATGCTTCTTTTGTTATCTACTTGCATGATTATTGTAACAATTATTTATACTACAATAAGTACATTAATATTATGCTTTATGTCTCTTCTGCATTCTGTAACCATAATAGATAGCATTAAAAAAGGAGTGATTCATTCAGCATCCTTTACCAGTATTCAGTATAAAATATATCTTGTCTAGAGTAATATATGAGCATACTTTAGATGGAATAGTGTAACAGTAACAGGTATAGAAGAAGTACCAACCAAAAGTTGCACAATATAATTATATAACACACAGTACAATATATTGTAAGTAGAAGAAGTAGTACGGTATTCCGACCTCAACGTTCAAGTTGTTGAGACAAGAAGCATGTTTTCGTCTACACTACACTCACATCCATTATATTTTAATTACAATTAGCTGTAGTATAAAATAGCTGGTGTTTATTTAGTTATTAACTAAATAATTGCTCGAGATATTATTTTAAAGCGATTAGAGTGAGCTAGTGGGTGAATTGCACAATTAAACTGCTAGCGACAGCTATCTCTATCATTTATCTAAATCTACAATAGATTGATGAACAGCTCATTGCATTTTACATTTAAAATTGCCTTAGACTTGGGCCAACAACAGCACCTTTGTTGTTATTGTCTAATAAATGCTAAATAGTAGGAATACTACATTGATATTGATACACAATGACATTGACATATCCACGATTACCCACGGATACAGTATCTATTTAATATGACGGTGTACCTCAAAATATTAAGCTTACGATGAGTAGGAAACTTTCAGATTAAACTGATAATTGTAACTCCCTAGCCCATAGCTAAATAAATGCAAAATATTTTAGTAACAAGGCTAATATGCAGTTTTAGACATTATACATAAAAATACAAATTGTACTCTCATAATGCCAACACAACTATTAATTATGCCCTATAAAATTTTATATATAGACGGAAATTGAGCTGCTTACATGCATTAGGCAAAGAATACAATAAAGTGATAGCAAACCTCAAAATCGCGATCGTATTTACTTATATATACCATAGCAGCTCCAATATAATATGTATCACAAAATAAAGTAATAAGTAACAACAGAAGAATGTGGATGCGAAAGGAAGTTCACCTGTTTATTCACAATTAGCTATTACTTGCTGTTCCTACAAAATACATGCCGTGTACTGTGTGCCATATAATATAACACCCACACCATAAGCAACAAAGTGCACCTGCAAATATTAACATACAGGAGCCATATTCATACGCTATTAATTATAATGAAGTTATTGTTTGCTATTCCTGTGAGGTGTACTACAAAGTGCACTTCGGCAATTCAATAGCCTATATAACGACTGTACCTACATTTTACTACATGAACAGGTTATATCAAGAATCTCATTCATAAAATTATTATCCTTCATCTATATCTCTTATTTTTCAAAGTACATGAATGACTACTACATAAACAATGCCTTTTATTCAATGTCATTATATTACACTATTCAACAACTGTCTGCACGAGTTATTGCTTGCTACTTATGTTACTAATCGTCATAGTAAATATTTGTCTCATTCCTTTGTGAATGAGTTAATCCACGTGAATATTGGCCTACATGCTTAACTTTGGTTTAGACATATTTTAAGTTTTAATTCAGGTGTAAATTAATTGCAGCAAATAGTTAATGAACATATATCCTTCTTCCGTAGATAAGTTTTCTTAAACTGCCAAATACAGATAGGAACAATTGTAAACAACAATCAGTATATAAACATGTTACAAAACGGCCTGCACTGCTCTTCATCCCACCCGAGATGTCTTTTTAAAGTAGGATAAACTAACTGCACATTTATAGCTGTTGTCCTCCAATTTCCTTTAACACATACTATTCCTGCATGAACGCCTTTTCTGACTAATCTGTTTATGGAAAACATAACTAGTCCTGTCAAAATGCACACTAATTCCTTTAACTATTCTAATTATTTATCATTTATGAAACCATTTAGTTATTTATTTGCTTTATCTATTGTAAATTGTTTTAAGTGTCAAACAAAGTCACATTGCGGTCACACAATAAATTCCATGGACCCAGCATGGGAATTTAAGTATTGACGTCATGTCTACTTCATACACGCGGATATTCCTTCTACAAACTTTATCCACGTCGACTTCTAGTTAAAAAGGTACCATTCACACACAAGTGTAAAGTTATTAAGGTAAATTATGTGAACGTATATTAAAAAGGAATATAATTATAATGTGTAAAATTATAATCAGTATAAATTGGTAGCCCAGGTAAGTATTATAAATATATATTTAAAATTTTATTGTCTTTACGTAACTGTCACTGATGTCATAAAATGATTTGGGAACGCAATGAGATAAGCTAACGAAAGTGTTTAATCTGTGCATGATTTTTGCGTCAGTGAGGGGCTTGTGCAAGCAGAGGACACGGACAATATACAAAATACAAATACATATTTACTTACTACTCTGACAGCAATGTATGCACGTATAATAAATATAATATTACCAGCACAACGTTTGGATCAACATATAATACCGTAAAACTTCTGTTAGAATGCCTCTCTCCAATAGAGTGCCCTCTCTAATAGAGTGAGTTTAAAAAATAATAGAGTGCCAGGCACTAGGTAAATACAACAACGGTTTCAGGTAAATATTGTGGGCACAAACATTCCGTTTCTAATTAACAAATGACGTCACTGTGCCGTAACTAATCAACCTGACTATATATATTGCAAATATTATGCGGAATAGAGTGACAACAGGAGCCAGATATTTTACATAAATTCACTCAAGAATGAACACTTTTCTTTCATTATTAATAATAAAATTATAAACAATGTATAGTATACGTAGTGTGTATGTGAAGAGTAAGTACACACAGTACACAGATACCTAGTTAAATACTTTCGCCCTTCAAAACTATATGAAGGTAGATTTCCAACAGGGCTTAATGTCCGATTTATAAAATATTGTCAACTTATAATCTGTATAAACATATGCGAAATAATATTTATGGTTGATAAAGGGTTCAAGAGGTTTAGATTGTAATAACTCATCAGTCATTTAAGATACAGATAGTAAATGTGCTTAGTGTCGGCCCATGTCATCGGCATTACTTATTACTTCATCACATTAGCGCTGTACAGTTGTTGTACACTGTAGTACACTGTAAAAAAGTTAATTGTCGTCATATAATATTATACGACTTCTATCGGTATTAGTATTGAGTACGGCAAACTTTGATATTGAATTAAAAATGACTTTTAGCAATGCGAATCTACGAGATAAAATCGGCAATTCTTTTAAGTTTAATATTATTTTTGCAGCTGTAGTTATTTTGATTACGCTTATAATAATATAATATATTTGCTTTCTCCTCAAACAGGCAGTAGAATTATGACAATAATAAAGTAGGCGGGGACGATTACTTCCGATCAATAAAAATCTGAGCGAATTTAATCTATTCGTGGAAAGTATTACCAGATTGGCATTCCCAATACTTAATTCAATTTTCATAGCAGCAGCAGCGTCCAATGCTAAATATGAATACTCGTACGATTGAATTGTAAAACTGAATGTGACATGTACAATCTCTGTTCTGATGACCCTCTTTCAAGGTGATTAGACTCCCTTAACACAATATGCAGGTGTACATCGTAAATAAATAAAGATAAAAGTTTAAATTAATAAATTCCAATCTGATGACAAGTATTTCGATAGAAAAGACTACCTCACCTACAAAAACTCTGTTTTCAACTGCACAATGCAAATAAACTGTGTATCATCATATTAAAAGATAAAATAGATCTAAATATATGCATGTATGGGGAAATGTGGATCACTAGCGCAGAAGTAGGACAGGACTCCCAACATAAACAGACCAACAGATTTTAATTAATCTCTGACTCTGTAGGTACCTATATTTGCGATACCTTTTCTATGAATTCTATGAAGATATATGAAGAAAAATGGTTGAGTAATAGTGATACTTTTAAATGACCTAAATAGGGAAACTCCAAATGTAGAAATTGCTGTTGGCTGAACACAAATACCAAATAATTGTATCTTCTTAAAATAGAATCCAACCAACAACTGGTTTTTAACATTTTGGCAATCTTCTCCTTCTCTCATAATCTCATCTCCATTTACAATCTACTAAGTCTTTAAATGCTACACAATCCCTTTATCTTTGTACACAATGGCTAACTAATGTTCTTCTGTTTTGTACACATTACTATATACAAAATACTATACGCTAGCACATACCTAAATAAATACTAACTTGCACTGATAGTAGCATGTATGCAACAGCAACAAAATAAAGATAAGTACTATATTTTATACTGACCTGCATGTATGTATAGATATTTAAGCACCTAAATAGTTTAAGTTGTCTAAATCTTCTACCAAATAGTTAACATGCCTATGAAGATAATAAGGGTGGAGAGTAGCAGACCATTCAGTATTCAAGATCTCAACTTCAATTTAATTCAGAGCAAAAGATTCCTTTTCAACTTTTTACGACTCAACAACAAAAACATTGAAGATCTTTGTTTGCACTTGAGGAATTTAATTGCTTATTGCTAGTCCGTGCAAATCTGTTGCATACACAACTTCACGCAATAAGTAAATTCACAGGTGTAACAGTGAAGTGTCTTTGTAATTATCAACTACAACATCAATTTAAAATTAAGGTTGTGCCATCACGTAACCTTCCATTTTGTTCCTTTTTTTCTATTTTTGGTTATTCTAGACAAATAATCTGCCATAATTTGTTTCTTAAATGCTTTCTAAGTATTTTTAATTTAAACCTGCGCTAAATACTTTAATTTTAGAAGATAAATGCTAAATATTAGTTAATGGTGAAATGCAAAGCCAACTAGTCATTATAGGTATTTAATGCAGGGGCTTATGAATGACAGACATGCTGTACATATTATAGGATAGGGCATATAAGTATATACATTATTAGCACAAAGTAATATCCATCCATTCACATGGTCTAAACAGTTGAATGAAACCTACAGGTAAGTATATAGCTAAAAACATAATATACCTGTACAATAGTAGAAGCTTAGTAAGTTAATTAACTGTAGTTAAACATTAGTTGACCTGAAGAGCAGGGGAGAGAGATGTTTCTAGCGATAGGAGCATTATAAATAAAGAAAACTAAATATAAACTAAATAATTAATGTTGTTTGCCAAGTAAATGTGCATTCCCATTCCCACTAGATACAATTGTCGATTCGATAGCCAAAGTTTCGCATTTTTCCCCAAAGACGACATTATTATATTATATTGTGTTGGTACTGGCCTATGTAGCCTGCCTTTTCTTCAAAAGATACTATTATTGCTTATAATTGTGCTTTGCTTGTATTAGTACACTGTGTACCTGTATAGGTAGTATAGTAGTATTTATGGTTCGTTAGTAATTGTATACAAATAAATGGAGTAAGTGTACGTATCATGTAAATTGCCACAATCCTTATCTCCCCCGCAAAGCACAGCACAACAGAAGAAACAAAAGCTATTTAACCCATCACATCATCATCACCATCAGTATCAACATCAACATCAACAAAACAGAACAGTGAAGTGTTATACATAAGTAATGTATTAAAGTATGAGAATAGCAGTAAACCCTTTAAACACGACTCGACTAAATCAAGTTGCAATTAGAAGCAAGAATTTTTTCTTAACTTTAGCTACAAACTAGGAGATATGCATTATATTATAGTTTGTTGGATTGGATAAGAATTAAAGTACAGTTCAGATAAACCTAAACTAAACTAAACTGAGCAACAAAGTGTATTATTTTTAAGTATTTCCATCCTTTTCAATGCTTTATATTCACGTATGAGCTATACAGCCAATAAAAAGCGTACAAAGCTACATAAAATATCATCATATCAAATCAAATCGCAACACAAAACAGAAAAAGCCAACTCTCAACTCATTCATTACAGGATTCTCTTCCTGCCTTTCTTTCTCAATTGGCAAAGCAACATTTTACTCACATACAAAGTACAGAACTGAAAAGAGAGCACTTGACTTTGACTTAAATCTAGTCACAGAGGAACTCGAACCAAATACTATTCCATACTTGTTGCGCTTTATTACTTTACTTACAAATACAAATGACACTTACACGGTTAGTTTTAGATTTCTATTTTCTATATAATATTAATACAGATAGTATACGAATTGAGTAAGTTCCATTGCATTGTTTGAGAATAAAGGATAAAAAATAGCGGAGGATTATCATTAGTAGTTCCCTTGTAAATAAATAAGTAAGGTACCTAAACTAAACTAAACTAAACTAAACCAACGAGACGACGACGGTGTGAGTTAGACAAACCTTTTCATATTTGATATGCACAGTCACGTTTAAAATAAGTATAAAAATATTGCACATACATAAAATCATACTAAACTGGTATAAAAATGGGGAAACCTGATGTATCTGTATAAATAATTGGAATAGATATCTGTATGTACATAACTATGCTTGTAAATAGTTAAAGTATTAAAAGAATGAGTGACGGACAGACACTTGGCACTCACAAAACTATTGGATTCATTTATTCCGAGGTGGCATTCTGAAACTCACTCACTTATTAGCCAAAACCACCCAACTCTACAATAATGTACGCAACTCGGTTAAAAACCATTTCTAAGTAGGTAGAAGCTTTTTTAGTTTTGACAATTTGTGGTACGTACATCAAAATAAAATATGCGTAAGCTCGAAAGGTTGTAGTTTCTGTAGATTTCTAACTAGAAATTCTTCCTGTCTGTTTTATTGCATACACAGCAACAAACAGCTACAAATATCATTTTAATTAGCTACAGAGGGTACCACGGATATGAAAAGGCATTATTTCTACATAAGTAGGATGTACGCTAATTAGGTAGTTGTGAATTAAATTTAAAATTTTGATACAATAGACTACCATTAAGTAGTATTAAATAAAGAGCTTATGTTTTTGTGTGTGACTATGCAGGTCCCATTTTTCTTACCATTGAAAATGTGTACATTATATTACCTTTGTGAATTATCTCTATACTACATAGTTGCTACATAACTTATTTACACCAACTATAACGTGAGGATATGGATGGGCTTTGTGTATAAAGTACAGTTCACAGTTCAGTATTAAATTAGTGCACACACACCGTCAAAGTCAATAATGTAATCTCCAACTAAATCTTCTCTAATTGCAAATCTGGCTTTAAATCTAATCAAAAGGAAAAGAAATGTATTCTAAGGAATACATTACTACTACACTATATCAGTTTTGACATTTACATGACACAAAAAAATATTATTTTATTTAAAACGCGGAAAGCTAACAATTGTACTACAAAGTGTTGTGTAGGCATAACTTGGCAATATGCAGAAAAATTAAATCTGGCATCAATACACAACATATTATAGTATACACAGATATACAATATATTTCTAGATTAGGTACCTTGAGTGTCCTTATGATATTTATCTCCCTGCTTTACTTACTTTAACAAAGACTTAATTTTTACTCTGACAATAAGCATTTTCCTTTACTTTATCGAAGATTTAAATTAAAACAATGCCAACGCTCACGTTATAAGCAAATACTCCGTGGATTAACGTGACCCAGGGGGCCATAGCTATTAGGGTTAAACAGAAGCCTAATAGCCGTAATAGACATAGCCCTAGTACACTATACAGATATTACTATTAGTGTAATATAATTTGCACACTTATGTAATACATAGTACACACACAGTATTCATATTATAAGCTACTTTCTTACGTTTGCTAGCTTTATGTAGGTATTAGGTACCAGTTTTAGTAGATTGATGGTAATTGATGTGTGCGCTAAGCTAAACAAAGGTAGTAAATACAATTAAATAGCTAGACTACACTGCCTTCCAATTCTTGTAAGTAATTCATACTATAGAGAATTTTATCGGTGCTAAATCCCGTTAGAGTAAACTCGGCAAATAAAAATCTACTTTAGTAATAAAATGCTAGTAATTAAAATGTACAAACTCATTCATGTACAGACTGCCTGTAGGTACTGTAGTAGTAATGTATCTATGCATATTATGCGCTTACGTATGTACATTGTACATTGTAGTAGCTGTATATAAGACTAGGAAACTAAAGCTGATAATAATAATAATGAAACTGCCAAAGGAAGCTAAACTACCGTGTATGCTCAAATTAAGGCTATACTACACTCTTTTGCAATATTATGTAAGTATCTGTAATTAGTATTTGAATTAAAGCTATATTTTAATTTTAATTTTAGAGAGGATGAATTAATTTAGCCTTAACGTTGCGCTTGTTTGGAATGACGGCGGAATATTATCGGATTAGTTTAGTCTCATTGTCACTAACAGTTTGAGTTTAACTTCGTTTACTACGTTAGAACTTCCTTTAGGCTGGCAGGTTTGACTATTTCCATTTAGTGCTTGCTATATGATAGTACAGCATTGAATTCAGGTTTGTCCATTGAAAACTACTTTTCAGTGCATTCGCATTCTATAAAATATTATTTCTCATGGCGATTTCACAAGACATTAAGGTACATAGATATACAGTATATACAAATAGGTACACCCAGATATTCAAACTCTGCATTTACAGTATGTACTTTTACTAAGACAAAATTTGTTTGACATATTCATATTATTAGTAGGTACGAAGTACCTACCTATTTAAATTTAAATAGGTAGGTAACTTAAATAATTTAAGGTGCATATTAATACACACTGTTAAGAAATGTCTAAGAGCAACAGGAAATTTTAATATTTCTGCTAACCATAATTAGTAAATAATTACGAATGTCTGAGTACATTAATTAAATACTGTACTTGCCATTGTAGGTAAATAAGATTATCCTGGATATTTTCCCGGCCTTGGACGTATTGGCCAGTACGGATCAATCTAACCTAGTGTGATTAGTCCATAAGTCCATAAATAGTTAGTTTCGATCATTACCAGGTTATATTGAACTGTAGTACTGATGCTTTTTTCCTTTGCTCCGTACTAGTACGGTTTAATCCAAACGGAATGTAATTTGTAATAGTACACACTACGACATATTCTAATATACGATATACGATATACACATAGGAGAACAATTCATCTCATACATTGATACAGTATTATAATATTTTAATGTAGTGTGAGGTTTACGATATTTTCTAACCTATTTCTAACTATTTTTGAATGACAACATAATAATTGTAGGAATGTTGATATTTTGATATTTGATATTACGTACTAAATAAAATCCACTAAAAATAGAAAAACTGGTGTAATTATTAATATGGTGTACTTACCGTTTTGGAAATTCCGGCCATTTTCTGCTTTTTCTTTAAAAGAGGGTGTAGAAAATGAATGGGGTGAGTGGGTGAAAGTTTGTAACTAAAATGGAAAGGGGATTCGGTTGATTGACTTTCTCTCGTCTGTTTTCCTCTTCTTTTGGTGTGGCAATTCCTCTGACTCTGTCAAAAAGAATGAATAATATTTATACCAAAGTTGAAGCATTGTTATTTCATTATTCCCACTTAAATTACTTATATTATGTTTATGTACATCTGATCACGTCAACAGCCTCTATCTAATCTCAATTATTTTTAGATATGTATGTATGTACACTAATGCACAAACATATTTTTATTGTTACACGTCGGTAGTTTGGTTGCATTTAGTTGTCCAGCTTTTGTTTCTGTATTATTAATTAATTATTTCTGTATATTAGTTTGTGCCTTAGGTATTCTTATATGTATGTAAAAGCATTTGTTTCAGATAAATGCTGAGTGGCGGTGACTGTGATATTTGCTATTATGTTACGACGAATGAAAAATGTGAATGCATTGTGGTCTTGCGTTGGATGAATGAGAATGTAATAATAATAATAATAATATGGTCTATGTAATAGGTTTCCTTGTGTGCGTGTGTTGTTGTGCAGGGCTCAAGTCTGATGAGATTGCGAGTGGTCAGCAGTCTTTGTAAAGGCTTCTCCTCAACAGCCGGCATTGGCATGAATGACAATGACAAGTTTTACAAGAGTTGGTGGCGATGGCCAGAAAATATTAAAATTATAATAAAATATTATGTACTGTCAATCGGTTGGAGTCAGCAATTTACAAACAATTTGTAGTTGTTGTGTTTGTGGTCTGCTCTAGATATAAGTATGTAGATCAGCAGATAGGTATTCTTGTTTGTTGTGGTTCGGAATTGGAAGCTATTTAAAATATTAAAATATATCCAGCAATCTCTCTATTTCCCTTTTAGTTTATGTTCTAAGGACACTCCAGTAGAAAGGAATGAAAAAAGACAGAAATCTGGATTGGAAATGTGGCAACGGAATTTTATGATTTTACTATTTGCTGGAAAAGAGAAGTCTACGGGTGCACTATTACTCTTCTGGAGGTCGGGAATGGACTGCCTGGACAAATCGAGTCTCTACACTCAACTTATAATCAGTTGACTGGCTGGAATGGAAAATGGAATGTATATCCCGGTAGCTGGACTCGTTCTCGTTTAGTTAGTTACATTACATAGCATAGGTAAGGTTATGCATTTATGTAGTAAGTATTTAAGTATATAAGTAAAGTGTGTATTTGTAGTGTCTAGTGTCTGTAGTCTGTAGTCTGTAGAACAGTTGTTGATTTGTACCACCACGATTGCATTGCCACGTTGTTCTACTCGTTTAACACCAACATTCATCCAGCCATTCCAAATTCATTTATCTAACTACATTTTAACTACAACCTAATTACGTACCGCATTTTGCACATTATCCTATCACTATATCATCTCAGTATTAATCTCTCGATTCTCTATCTATGCATATCCCTATGCATTTAGTGTATTATTAGTAGTTTATCTCTTCTAATGTGTTAGCAGTCAGTTAGAATGGATGATATAAAGTATTATGAAGTAAAACAGTTGTTGTGTATGGCTGTACAGAGCAATTTTTCCTTGCGTGTACGTTACGTAGTAATTAGTATGTACCTCGTGTAACATAATAATAAGCTATATAAGTAAATAATATGTAGCCGTAGCTACTGTATAAATTGTGAATGAATCTAAAACCCATGTACTACACTATACACCGTGGAATGAAATTATTTTCCATTTCCACCCCTGCCCTGATCCCTGTGAGGGGAGTTGAAACAAATTGAAGCCATCTGAAGCGCCTAATTTGGCTAAAAACTGTTAGGGAATTAGTGGTTATTAGTTTGTGTGGAATTTGTAGTTTTGCGTGGGGCAGCGTTCTTCAAAGGGCGTTTACACTTCTGCGTGGTGACAATTTTGATGCAATACTGACTTTTTCGTGGGAATACCTTTACAGAATACGGGGCTCATTAAATTACACCCAGTTCATCCCCTGGCTTGATTGTGCTAGATTAGATTAGGTAAAAAACGCAAAGGGGGTGAACCGGGAATATTTCGCATTATACTGACTTTTGCGTGGAAGAATGGTATTTTCAGGGAATTAGTCATTTTGCGTATTTAACTAACCTAACCTAATTAAAGCAGTCTAATCTGATTGTTTTTCAAAAAAAGGACTATCCTCCAAATGAGGGTGTCCTAGGTGTCGGTGTAACACTGTTCACGATAGTCTATAGACTATGCACTATATCTGCTATATTTAATGTTCTAAAGAGGACCCTACACCTGCCCTGTTTATAATGAACCCGGGAAGGTACCCTGAAATGGGTACCAGGCGATAGACCAC